>UCOJ01001475.1:0-29662 GCA_900474305.1 Cecidostiba fungosa
ACTTGGGGATAAAAGCTATTTCATACTCGGGTGAGGTGTTTTCAGCATTCGTCTACGTCTCGGGCGCCTTCGGCGTCCTCGACTCCGACTCGTGCTGAACACCTCACCCTCGCTAGAAATAGCTTATTTTCTCCCCTTGTTGCACAATGTACTATTTCTTTTCGTATTTGAGAATAATAATACTCACTCCATTCAAACAATTACGTCCACTTAAAAAGTTTTCAACTGAGTTACTCTTGGCCAAATTATTTCCTTGATCAATCAAAGGATTGAGGGTATCATCGAGATTGTAGTGTTTACCAGTTGAATCAACAGGATGAATTTCAACTTGCACTTGAGGTTGTCCATCCTAAAATAATCAAATCGTTGTTAAACAATGCACATGTTAATAAAAAGGTGACATAAATGTATTGATGAGATAAAATGAAGAATATCGATTGAATTAATAGGTAACTAATATTATGCATGATAGTATAAAAGTAAAATTATAATGAAAAAAAAAAAACATTTATTAGTCAAAGTGTTTGTGATAATGGGATTTAGTAATAGGACATGACATTTAATTATATAGTACATTATTGAAGCAGATTTGAAATATATTTATAAAAGTTGTTTCTTTAGTATTAATCTTAGAAGAATAGCCCCTGCTTAAATGCTAGATGAACATTAGTACATTGAAAGCAGTTGATATAGTCACTTGCAATGTTTTCAGAAAAGATTTAATAGAAAGCAGATATCCCGAACCAAAAATGCGTAAATATTCTAACCTGACCATCCTTATCAACACGGAAGATCACATTGACCTTTTGAGGCTTCTCATCCTGGAGAAAAAATCATCAGCGCACATTCTTGTAAAACTTTTGTAAATTAGGAAGCTTAGATTTTTAGGTATTTTTTTTAATTTCAGTATGGCAAAAGGTAATTATATTTGTTAAATTAGTATAGGAATATAGGTAAAAGATAATCGCAAGCAAATTACAATAACAGAAGTTAAATCAAAATGCTAAGTAATCAATACAATCTAATAAATCAAAAATTCTTTAAAACTGAAAATAAAATGTAACATAAATATTAGTGGGGATTTAGATAAATTTATTAATTACCGTGACTTTTTGATGTCTCAGTTTTACACTTTCTGCTTCTAGAGCCATCAAAGATCTGGGTTTTTTTGGAGCATTATCCAAAGGTCTGCAGTTTATTTTATTCTCACCAGTATCTTGTGGTTTGTAGTCTGGATGCCGACAGAGCAATGGAGTAAGAACAACAGTCTCATATTCACAGGTTGCTGTTTCTTTTATAGAATAAATTTCTTGTTTTCCATGTTGATAACATACATATAAAACTTTTATGGATCTTGGTTTATTGTTCAAATCACACATAGTTCCATCAGTCATATCCATTTCTACATAAGGCATATTGATTCCATCTATTTTTTTAACTGGTATCTCTATTTTCTTGTTTGGATTTTTTGCATTTTCATCATATTCAGCTGATAATTTTTTAATTTGAGCTGTATCATATCTGCCTAGTTCATATTTCTGAATTTTGACTTTCTTCCCATCTCGTTCTTCATGATACTGTTGCACATATCTTCCATGACAAAGTTCGTATGTCCAATATGGTTCTATCTGCAATATTTAGCCAATGTATAAGTATGTCCAGCAAATAAATTAAATTATTATATAAGTACACCTACCCTGTAAGAACATGTATTTTGGTTAAACAGTAAAGATAAAAATTCTATTGGATTCGGGCCTGTATATTCTTCTTCTTGTGTAATTTCTTGCTCTGCAGTCTCTGGGATAAAACATTGATACTTTTCGTTATTCGCTGTTGTTATTGTGTAAGGTTCTGCACCAGCCTGAGAGTCCTGAAATATTTGAACGACATACATTACTCATTATAAATTTATAATTATACTGCTCTTATCATTCAAAATTCTAACAGGATTGTCATGATTCAAAGCTACAAGAATTTAAATAAGGGTTAAAAAAACTTGAAAAATCATTCTTATAACCTCTTCAACTGTGCTACATAAAAATACCATAACACGTCTTTAGTTTTTCTCTTTATTGAAAATTGAATAATGAACAATATGCGCGAAAAAAGCATTCAAAACATTGACTGATCAATTTAACCTCAAAGAAACGTAAAACCACAACAAAGCGTTTCTTGATTTTAAAAACTTACAAGCAAATCAACTCCAATTTTGCCTGGCCAGTTGATCTTGAACAGCACAGTATCATCGAAAGCTTTCAGATCGTATCCGAAAGTCAGTACGAGAAAATTGACTAGAAGCAGGGATAATCGACAGACCCAAAACCAAGACATCTTCGCCGAAGTTTACTTGCTATCTGATATAATAGTCGTCTTTCCTGATCCTCACATATTTTTCCAGCTCGTCTGCGTCATTCCCTGTCGTCTCGGAACACCTGCGGGATTTTGCGCTACGCGAACTGTGTGCGTGGAAAGGCCGAAAACAACATTGACAGATCGCTAACCCGCGGATGTTCGAGAATCCGTATACTTTATACCTGTAAGTTATATTTCGGAGCTCGCGATGGTGTTGCGAATATATATATTATATATAGGTATAGTTTAAAGAGTAGTCCACGTGCTTCGTCACCAGTGGCGTGTCTCTTGCGTCATTGTTGACGTTTCAGCGAGACTTGGGCCAATGAGCGACTGCGGTTCAACGGAATCGACGAATCCAGTCGAAGTTTGAGCTTCTCTGGGAAGCTCGGTTGTGACCTGTAGCCTGTACATACATTTTTATGTATACATATGTATGTATTTTCATTTTCGGTTAACATTCGTGCGGTTAATCGATTGATTCAGGATTCATTGATCAACTGTGGCAATATACGTCAAGCATTATATTTTATTTTGAAAGGAAAATGAGAAATAATTTTTTATATAAGTTGTTAATTAAGTGTCACATTTTATATGTTGCTTGTGTGATTTAATACAAATTTATTCAATTTATTCGACGCTTGAATACAAGCTTTTGAGTAAGTAAAATTTGAGTTTAATGCATATCAAATGATTTACTTTTTTTTTACATAACTTGAAATTTTATCTCGACAAGTGTTAACCCAAATGAAACGTCAACATTCAAATTTTCGCGCGCCAGGCATAAACCTAACCTGTATTGTCTGATGGCTGCGCGCGCAGTCTTGCCAATGCCAAAGTAGTACGAAGCACTATATGAGCCCTATACTTATCGCTTATTGGACAGAATGGACTTGACGCCTCAGTTTGGTCTAGGTATAACGGCACCTCTATAATAGCTATACATATACTATATAACACAGAGACGGAGCACACACGCATCGCTGGCATCGCAGACAGGCTACTGCACTATACGTATACGCACGGCGCACGGCGTTTCGAGATCCAATCTGAGATCTGCTCTCTCTCTCTCTGTACGCAGGCAGGCAGCAGAGCAGTAGGCCACTAATAATCGTCTCTGCAAAGCTACTCGCAAAAGTCAAGCAGCGCATTCCATCGTTGAGCACCAAGTAATATCTTTGCGGCCAGAAGAGCTTCAAGAGAGAGTCCGAGTACTGCAGCAGTATAGCGTCATCAGCGTGCGCGCGCCTGTAGAGAGCCAAAAGAAGAGGCGGCCCTTTTACGAGGACGACTCCTTCTCTTCTCTGCTCCGGCTCCGGGGAGAACGAGAAGAGACAGACTGCGTATCTACTCCAAGCCGACAAAGTGTGTGCTCCAGTTCCGCGTGAGAAAGAGAGAGAACATGTCGGACAACCGCCGACGCAGGAAGTCCCAGCAGTCCGACGACCTCTCGGACTCGTACGACGAGCTCAACGCCACGAAGGAGACGCAGGTGAGTGACCGCTACCTAAACCGGCATCGAGAACAACATCTCCGGTGCTGCTTTCCCTATATTATAAGACCTTCTGCGACCGGGTTGAAAGGGTTAACGCAGCGCATTCTGTGTCTATGTGAGCGTGCATGTATGTGATGTGAGGGCAGTCTGCCGACGATAACTGTATTATTCGAGTGGCTAATAAGTAGATTTGATTTTGACTGATGTAGAGAGTGTGTGTGTGTGTGATTTGCCGCTTATCGCTGTTTATTTGCGTGATCCCCCGAGGCAGGTTGCACGCTGACATTGATACTCTGCCCTTGCGAGACTGATAGCCTGGCTGAGACAGTCTGGCTCTTCTCTTTAATATACTCTCCAGAATCTAAAACTTGACTGTTGCATCACTCGCTGCAGATACTTTGCTTTTTGGAGAGAGCAAAATTTTTCTTGTCAATTTGTTCGATTTGGAGTTGAGTGCAAGCAAAGTGAAATCTCAAATGACCTAAAAAGCACTGACCTGTTTTACTTTTGAGATGACAAATCTGCTTTTTTTTACTTGCTATACTCTGCTCTTGTCCTTGCTGTCTTTGCTATTGATTCAATGATCCTAGTCCACTTGACGCTGAATGCCTAGACTCATTGATTGAATTATCAATTGGAATACTTGTCGCAACAGAAAAACTGTTATAGACTTACTTCACTTGACTTTGCCATTAAAAACTGTCTTTTAAAACTTCTCACATCTTCGTTGCTTTTAAATTGATAACAATCCATATAAATGAGTAATTAGGTCCTTGTATAATTAAGCTGAGAAGAGTAATGAATTAAACTACTCTTGTTTATGTTAATTGTAAAGGCAGGTCAAATATTTAATGACCTATAAACCCTGAACACGTTTACCTTTTATGTTTTGCTTCTTATAAGATATTGATTTGGTGCAAGTTTCATTTATTCTTCTTTTACTTTCTATTTCCTGTTACCACTTAAAGGTCTATAACTATCTAGGTTATTATTGAACATTGACATGAATTTCAGGTTTTCAGCAGCATTAGTAAAACATGTTTATTTGAAAATTTTAATAAAAGGAGATAATTTATATCACTTTTATTACTTGAATTTACCACTTACATTTTGCAGATCTAAATATCTTCTCAAAATTTCATGAAAACTGTGCCACACTTTCTAAAATAAAAAGAACTTAGTTTATCACTTACTTATTTTGTTCTATTTTAGTTTTTGAATGAACAGGTCTATTTTTATAAAACAAGCTACTCGTTAGTTAAATAAAAACAATTGCAATTTAAATATGTGTCATGGCTTTTGTTTATCTTTGTAACTTACAGAGTACTGAACACACAGAAGATCATCATGACTCGGAATATGACACTGCAGGCAGTGAGTCAGATACAGAATCTCAGGATAAGACTCAGCGAGAGAGTGGAGATGGTCAGGAAGAGGAAAAGCCTCAGAAGAAATTAGATGATGATGAAGATAGACGAAATCCACAGTATATCCCTAAAAGAGGAACATTTTACGAACACGATGATAGGACAGCTGATGAAATAAATGATGAAGCTGCAGAAACGCAACCAGAGCGAGAAGTAAAGGACAAGAAAGTATGGAAAGATAAGGAAGATAGATGGGATCATGACAGATATAACGATGAAGAGCAGGCTCCAAAAAGTCATGCTGAATTAATAGCAGTTTATGGTTATGATATTAGAAATGAAGAAGGACCTCCAAGAGCCAGAAGGAGAAGAAGATACGGGTATGTCTAAACTATTTATTTGTATTGTAAGGCATTCTGTAACATAAATAATATAATTGTTTTTGTCACTTTCAGTCGTGGTCCAAACAAATATACTCGCAATTGGGAAGATGAAGATGCTTATGGTAAAGTAGCAGGAAGTGTGCCTATTCACAAAAGTACAAGAAAACCAAATCGCACTGGTGAAGAGTTCCCATCATTGAATCCGGTAGACAATGTAAGTTTCTATACTTACTGAATATAAAACAAGTTTTGGTAATCTTCTTTAAATTACTTAAAAATACTTAATATTTTTTAAAATATAGGATGCCTCTTCAAAGACAGAAGAACAGCCAGTTATCACCTCTGCTTGGTACAGTAACAAGAATAAGGTACATCCCAACAAAGCACAGAATTTCCCTCCGCTTCAGCAGACTGAAAACCAGAAAGCTAAAACTAAGACGTTTACAAATAGTCAAGCGTAAGTTATTGTACATTTTAATGAATGGTTTTTGTATATTTAAAAAAAATTCAAACAATGATATTAATATTATTATAATGAAATATATTTAGGAATGAAAATCAAGCACCGAACGAACGAAATAACTCAGCGTGGAAGAGAGAACCTAAAAATACTTCATATATTCAGAATGCAAACGAAACGAATGTAGCTAGTGGCGATATAGAAAAAATTGTAATTGTTAAAAACACACCACGAGAAAACAAACGACCGCCTCAAGTACACGAATCTGTCAGCCTCGCAGCTAGTAAAGGTCGCGGTCGAGGCTTTAAAGCTAATGCAAATAATAATGTGGTTGGTAGTAGAACGGTAGAAGTAAAACCAAAAGGACGTGGACCTATATCTGTAACTATAGATAATAGAAGAAGTAACGAACATGAACAAATTGTCAATGATATGAAACACATGAATGTATCTACAGAAGGCTCGTCATACCATCATGCTGCAAGACAAAATAGTAATATTCTTTCGTCTTTTCTATCCTTATACATGTTTGTTGAAAATTTAAATTTACAATTTCAAAATTTTGTTTTGCAGAGCATTTTTATACACAGCCATCTAGTCAACAGCATTCGACCGTAGTTCCTCCACGTATGCAACCAAGTCATCCTCAACCGCAACAACAGCAGCCACCGCCACCACAACAGCAACAACCCCAGCAATCGCCACAAACCCAACCTCAGCAAGACATTGCCTCAAATAGACCTAAAAGATACTCTAGCCTTCGTCAAAGACCGACCATTGCCGAGGGACCGCCGAATCCAACACAGCCGAATTATCAACCAGCTCCACAACATACTTATTATCCACCTCCTCAAGGTAAGAGAGAAAGTTTGTATTAAAAAATACTATGATAGTAATCATAACAATACAAAATATATATCATTAAAAAACCTGTTATTAGGAATTTACATTAACAAAAATAATTATTTTAAACAATACATACTACATTCGAATTTTATGTAAACTTATTTACTAAATTAACACACAACTATTCTATATCCACATGTACCCATTAGCTGGAAGTTCAAGAGCAGTTTTAGAATCATCAGGTAAGAGAAAGCTATAAAGCAGAAAAAGGATTATATATGTGTTGTTCAGTGTTAATTGCATGTGTTTGGGTAATTAAAATATTTGTTTGTTGAAGTACGGACAAAATCTTACGTTTATTGTGTGCAATGAAATGTCATCAATACGACAGTGTTCATCAGTTACATTTTTTTAGTGACAGAATATCACGAACTTATTAATTAAAAAAAAAATCTGTGTATCACTATGACGGTATATTTATAGCAAAATTATTGTCCCTTTATCTGTTGATTTTTCTGAATTTCACTTTTATTTACTAGTTTTTGACGTGCTTGTATCAAATTCAAGAAACTTGTTTCTAAAGATGCAAAAGAGAAGTTTTTGCACAGAAATTACGGAAAGTGCTAGGAAAAAATTATAAACATTCTTTAATCGAAATGCTGTACACACGATAGGTCGCGATATAATCTGAACAAGCAGCAGTATTAGTATACATTCACAACTACACTTTCAAATAAGTCATCTTAAAAACTACATAATCAATTTTATGTATAGCATTCCGCTTGTGTGCTTTGTACCAAATCCTTCAGTATTCGTCTGTGTGTATGCACGTCTTCGTGTAAAGCCTTCATTGAGCTTCTAGCAACTAAAACTCAACTTTTCCTACTTAATATTTGTTCAGGATATCCGCCAGGCCCTTATGAGCAGAATACCCCGGTGCCGACGCCGGCAGCGCCGATGGCAGGCCCGCAACCAGTGATTCCGATGCCTCCAGGTGCCCAGCCCACAAGCTACGCACCGCCGCCATTCCTTGTACCGACTCCCCAGTTCATAGCCTCGCAGACGGCACCGCCCAGCATTATCAACTACGTACCTGGTCCTAATGGTCCACTTTTCCAGCCGAATTATCAGGGATATAATCCCGCTGCTGTTCAGGTATGTTTATATATAATATTAATTGAAGGCAAGCAGCTTTGTATGTAAGAGCTGCCAGAGACAACGCTAGGAATGGTCACTATCAAATTGTAATTTCTCGTAGCCAGGGCCACCACCTCCTCAAGAAGTTGGACTCTATCAACCACAAGGTTGCACTTACTATAATCCACAACAGCAGCCACAACAACAGCAGCAGCAGGTACCCCTCAGACGACCGAAGGCAGCGATTCCCATACTGCCACCTCCTGATAATATTCAGAATCAAAGTAGTCGGCCCAGAGGTAGAATCGGTCCACAGCAACTGCAGGATCCTCAACAGCAGCAGCTCCAGCAGCAACAGCAACAACAGGAACAGCTGGTTCAACAACAGTTGCAGCAACATCATCAGCAGCTGATTCAAGAGCAGCAGCAGGAGTTACAGCAGCAGCAAGAACTTCAGCAACAAAAGGAACAACTCTTGCAACAACAACAACAGCAACAGCACTTGCAGCAGCAGCATTTGCTGCATCAACAGCAGTTATTGCAGCAGCAGTTAGAACAGCAACAACAGTTAGAACTGCGAAAACAAGAACAGCAAAAAACAGAGCTGAAAGTAACGGAGCCACTGCAGCAATCTGATGATAGTAGCAATAAAAAGCCGACTGAGCCAGTTGTTATAGCAGCGGCCGAAAAGATTGAAGAAGCTAAGCCGGTTGAGACTAACGAATTAAAGGTGTTGAACGACATAAAAATAGATCTGGAAGAAAAGTTGAATTGCCTGCCTTCTGTACAGACACCTGCTGTAACAGTGGAAGAGAAAGTGCAGGCACCAGTCGTTGTTGAAACTGAAGTCGAAAAGAAGGAGACATTGACTAAAGTAGAAGTCGTTGTACCCAATGTTGTAGAAGATAAAATTGAAACGGTAGTACAAGAAGCACCGGCAGTAGTACCAGCAGTTGAGGAAGCGAAGACGGAGGTCCCGGTGTCAAATTGCATCGTGGACGATACTGCGATAATCGTCAACATCAAGGCGGAGGAGCTTGCGTCAAAGACTGCGGAGTTGATGAGCAGCAAGAGCGAAACTGACTGTAGTATTAAGGAAAGTGCTGTGATCGAAGAAGCAGCTGCCTAAAGATAAACGAAATAGAGAGCGTTCTTGCATGTCTTCGAAATTACTCCTTTTTATTGTAACACTGTTACCAATGGACTTATATTACGCCGAGGCAATTGACATAACTACTTTGCATCTTATGAATAACAGATTATAAAATAGAATTTATCGCTTTTGCCGATTTAAAAAAAGGTATGATGAAGGATAAGAATGATTAGCAAAGTTTTTTTATTATGATCATGATATCGACGTAAGGACAATACGTATATATATATATTTTTTTCTTTAAAAGACTAATATTGTTAGTTTAAAAAAACAAGAATCTTTATTTTGTTATTAGATTTGATTTTTTTTCTGATTCGATAGGTATAATACCGATGAAACTGTAAATAAAATTCGAGGCAGGCAGATCGTGATAGAGGTAAAAGTTTTTTTCCATATATTTTTTTTATTTGTACAAAAACACATTTGTATATCGATAGTGGCTTAATTCACATTGAGAAAGAAAGAGCTTCGTTACTGCACTTAGTGTTTTATAACATCTCAAAGGGGTGACAGCAAGCTTCATAGATGCTTTTCGACAAATTCTTACTTTTACATGATCTTAAAGTATAAGAGCGACTTTAGAAAACGTAAAAAACTGTTATTATGCGTGAGGTTCAGAAATTTTATGATAAAAAAAATTTAAGGAAAAAAGAGTAATATTAAAAAGGATAAGGCGTTTAACACGAATTCGCTTTGTCGAACTATTTCCGTTGCTCATAAGCTAGGCGATTCGTCAAATGCATTATGCTGCGGAATAAGTATATTCAGTGGCGATGAAGGTGTCAGATTTGAGCTGCTCGATAAATAATAAGCGAAGAACAAACTGCGTTTTGATATTATCTTACTAATTCTTACTATATTATCATATTCGTTGCTTCTCTTTTGTTTGCCACAATAGCGGGGGGGAAGAAATAACAAATTACACAATAGCAGACGTCGCCTTAGCGTACGTAGATGTACCATTATAAGAATTACGCTATACATAATTATATGTAAAGAAGCGAACATTGCACAAATGTTCGCGCGCTATTATAAACGAAATGAAATAATGTCGTGTATGACTATTTTATATTTTGTAGTTTATTGTTCAATCATGGCATTGAAAATAAATTAAGTAATCAAGATTCGCGTCCGAAGATGCTAAGTAATTAGGAAAATATTTGAATTATTGTAAATTATTCCACCTGTATTTAATACTGATAAACCGCTTAATTTTTCTTTATTTGTTTCTACCAGAACTTTTTTGATGAAACAAAAAATAATGTCCCCCTTACCTTTACTATGATTCATGTCTTTCAAAGCAACTAAATAACAACAAAAATAATAATATTTCAAAATGTATATTGTAAATAACAAAAATATAGAAAATGAAGTAAAAACCTAAGACTGTCTACGCTTTATGTATATTTACATGATCTTATATACTAATAGAAAACCCGAATGTTTACTACTTTAACAGACATTAGTACTAGCCTTCTTTTAAACTCGCAATTTTTTAAATATTTGCCGCATCTTAAGAATACTTCGTATACCTAATACATTAACCATGGTTCTGTCTTATACACTAAACATTTGTGTCTATACATACCTATACTTATTTTTTACTTTTTTCTAAACAACAATTTTTTTCTCAATTTGAACAATTGCATCACATTTTATATTAAGTTCAACATTATTTATATTTTATTTCTTAGACTGTTTACATAAGCAGTAAAAAGTACTACCGATTTTTTATCGATATTGGTTTATGTCGCTCTGACATAACGAAGGATAACATTATATATTTAAGTCTTAATCAGAAAACAGTCTTTTTTATTCCATTGAAAAAAACGCTTTTATCGGAAATGCTCACATGCACGGTCTCGCATCTATGTGCTTTTTCCGAAAATAACATGTGTAAAAAGTTAAGATGTTTATTATTGGTTCGAACGTTTGTTAAGAATATGTGAAGTATATTCGTCGTGCTGAAAGCTTGAATTATAACGCAAAGTACACTGCAATCCATTGTTTTTTTCTTTTGCATAAATTTACTTTAAACTTCAGATCTGACGTTTTCATGTTCTTCTTTGATGCATTTTACTTGTTGATTTGTGTTAACGTTATGGATTATGGATGGATCCGCCACAGCTGCACCAGTGATGCCAAGTTACCTTCCTACATACATACAAAATCTATTTGATTAAGTTCCTAGAATCCTTCCTACAAATACACCGGAGGAAATTTTGATTTATTTTATTTTGTTAGTTTTAGCTTTATGGTATATACTTATACGAATTTAATTCATCAGATAAAAAACTTAAAATTTGATTACAACACGTAAAAAAGATAAATTGACAGTTGGATTAGGGAGTAATGGAGTATATGTGCATGAATTTTAAAACAATGGGGGAAACTTTGAAATTCAAATAGATACGAGAGAAACACGGTATGCATGTATGTACATACATATGCGTGGTCTATACCTACATATATCAAGTCGTTTACGCATCGTTACTTCTATATTACCAGCGTCGCGCCACTGACACGATCACCATTAGTTCACAACTTATAAAATACAATGCGCTTATCGCATACAAGCGGAATTCGGTAAAAAATCTACTATACAATTCAAAGGTTATAAAATAAAATGGCGCACCTTTGCGATCTATATGCAAAAAAAAGAAAAAGTCTGTCGAAAGTGCAATAACGATGGAATTAAAATTCATAAAACGAGCTTTACGATTGAAAAGCGAGCTACTAGTAAAAAAACGTATAATAAGCTTTAAAATCTCTTTGCTCGAGCTGTTCGCAAACGCCAACTTTTCAAGCGCAAGTTCACAAGAAAGAATTTTTTTATCCGCGTATAGTCATGGTAATTAAAATAGATAATATATACCTCTAAAGCTCGCTGGAGAGGAGGCCGGCATCTTCGAGGCGTTCTTCGTCTTCCTCCTCCTTCTCCTCGTCTATAATAACCCGGCCCCCGTCCGGCGCGACGACGCCGCATCTCCCTGACGAGGCAGCCAGGTCGAGGCCTGACGTATGGACGGCAGGTTCAGCTTTAGCAGCCACTCAGATGGCCTTATCGCTGCTTCGTATGATGATAACTCGACTGCTGAGGCCCCTGGCAGACGGCGCTGAGTGGGACGATTTCCGTGCTGCAGTGTTGAAGATTGTTATTGTTATTGAATGTCGTGTGGATCGACCTCGTGTGGTAGTTGGCGCAGGTCGTCGTGGCCTGCATCAGCGACCTGCAGCCGCCCGACAGCGGATTCTTCGACATACCTGTCATACGGTAGACCGCCCGGTTGTGCGGGCCACCCCCGCGCGGACACCAGAACGTCCGCTTGAACTCTCTCCGGAATTTACCTTTAAATTCAATATACGCGCATGTCAGCTCATATCTTAATGTTTATAACGATATATATACTATATGCTACTCGCATGCTCGCTTTATTCTTTTTGTTTTATTTTGCTAAAAATGTTGCGCATTTATTATTATAACTGCGGGATTTTCGCCGACTTCGCCGTACATAAAAGTGTCATAGTGGCAAAGATATCGGATGTCTGCTTTGAATCACACGCACATTTTTCTACACATCACCTGCTATTCCTGAGACACTATATTATACGTTTCGGCTATTCCAGCTATTATATAAAGGCCGGGAAACAGAAGGAGCTGCGACTCGATTTGCGGAAAAACGCGCATACTCGACATTCTTGCAAATTCACGATATACTTACTGACTATACGTTTATATTAACAAATCCGCGTTGTCTGTATACGACTGCGCATTTTGTATAGTATAATCGAGAATTAAAATTGGCAAAGGTCATCCCTTGTACTCTTTTTAGTTGACATCGATTGCGAACGCGCTTTTTCGGGTGTTAGTCGAGCTTGAATAGATGAGTTTCGATTTTCAAATAAGTTTACGCGATTAAACGCGACGACTGGCGCTGAATCGCGTCCTCTCGGGTGCCTTTGAACTTCTATTCTGCAATCGCGATGGAAATGAGAAGCGAGGCATGAGATGAAGTTAATTGTGAACTTTTTATTATATGTTATATAGACTTTCAAACGCGCAGCTGCGAAATCGTTAGAAATAGGGATTGAAAACTTTGTGCTTGCAAGTTAATAGCGAATAATGATTGTCTGATCAGTCGTTATCGATTTTAGCAAGAAACTACATTGCAGTTGTGTATTAGTGTATTTAAAACTTGATATCAAAAATGAATTATCATTTTCTTAATCTTCACTTTCTCCCGTCAATGTGAGGGGGTGTATGCATGACGATCAAAGTTAGAAAGGATCAATGAGCTATGGAAATGTGAGATTATTATCTCAGTTTAGCTGGCTTTTTTAACGATGAACTCTCATTATTTTTCTACCTATTTCGTATCCTGTTTGCTCCATTGTTCCTTTAGTCCCTTTTAATTAAAAAAAGCGAGGGCGCGCAGTTCGATTCATTATCCGGATTTTTACCGTCAGGTAAAAGTATATATTGTCAATAACAAAAACATGAATTATTGTAATACGGATGTTGCAGTTTCTTTTCATGCAAACAGTTTAATTGATTCGCGTTCAAGATACTAATACAAAGTTATAAAAGTTATTAATGCGTAAATATAATAATAATAATAGTAGAAAAAATTAAAAAAACATTTACCGCTCATAAAGTTGTATATGAGAGGGTTGATTGCACTGTTGGCATAGTAAAGCCAATGCACGAGACAACTCGTTATATTAACTAGATCACTGGATCGTATTTCAATGCTGCTCCTGGAAACCGAAAACCGAAATTGATGAATTAGCTTGGTGTAGAATTAAATTAAGTATACGTCATTGTCAAGCTCAAGTTTGCATGAATAGCATCTCATAATGTATCAATAATATGCCAACATGCTTATATTAATCTCACCTCAGAATGTTCAGTAAGTGCACCGGAAAGCAGCAGACGGCGAACATGAGGACGACAGCGACGAGCATCTTGGCCGCTTTTCTGCGGGACTTCAGTTGACCCTCTGGGTTTCCAACGTTCGACTGCGAGCTCAAATCATTCGCGTTGATAATTCGAGTCGACACTGAAATACGCACCAGTGATTTATTTTAATTACATTCGTATAAGTTCAGAAGATTTTTGGGATTTTTTTTAGTTTTAAAGCATTAGGAAAAGTTGAGGATCTCAATCATAAGTATTCGCTTAGAAATTATTCGAAAATTTCTTATACGTTATGATATAACTAATTATTTTAAATAATACGTTGTTTTCATGTTATTCAACAGTCGTGAATGTATATCTATAAATCCCAAAAGTATATAAAGCTTCTCGAGAGCTTGCAAGATAGAAACAATCGTGTAAAAGTTTGGATTTCCACTGAGAGAGATAAAGTGAACTCTTCTCATTTGCATTACGCGCTAGGAAAACTGCAAATGGATTAAATACCATTATACGCGCGCTTCTTTGCTACTTTGAAAGTATAGCTTAAATGTATACTACAAACAACAAAATTTGCGCGTTAAATTTTAATCGGATGAATTACTCATCGTGTATATTATCACTTAATTATTAAACGAGTAGATAGATGAGATAAAAGAAACAATTTGTTTCACTGATGTACATATTACATACTGGGTTATACTGTTGCACGTACTTTTGAATTAGCCCTTGATCCATCTATATGTATATTCGATCCACTGAACTTTATTATATAATACTTACACTAAGCTCTTATCAGACATAAACGCAATAATGCGGGTATTACGAACTTACGATTGTGGCCGGGAATATCGTTCCTCCAAAGTACACGAACTATTTGGCAATAAGCGAAGCTCATAAACATCAAGGGTCCGGTATACAGGAGTATCAGCTTGATAATGTTAAAAGCTATTTGATTCTCTCTGCTCCAGGACGGGAGACACTGGGTGAACAATATTGTTTTTCCATGAAGTTTGCGATTTTGATGTGTGTAAAATACCAGCAAATCCGGAATGTCTAGCAATAACAATTATCAATTTCAACATTTTGTTATATGTTTTTATAGTCCATAAAGTATTTCTTAACCTTACTCCTTGACTTTATTTATAGCTAATTATTTTCGTATAGAAACTAATTTTATCGAAAATTATTTTTCTAGTTTAATTAAAACAATTTTTTAAATGAAATTTCATTTAATCAAAAGATCGCACAAGGTAACAAAGTTAATTTAATAAAACTGAAATCCCGTTTACATTTGACTCTGTAAATCAAGTAAAGATGACTGTCTCAACAATAAAACATAAATCTCAGTTATACTACGAAATGTCACGCAAAGTTGTTGAATAAAATTATTGCTTCTATCTTGATTATTACGTTATTGAAATATTAAATGCAATTTCATCAGGACAGATTGTTGTTATACATTGTTATATAAAATATGCATGTACTTACCGAAAAGTAGCGCCATCACCCATATTATAATAATGGCCGTTTTCGCGCGGCTAGTCGTGGACTTGAATCTGAGTGGAAAGCAAATTGCGTACCACCTGTCTATGGAAATGAACGTTAGAGTCAAGACGCTGACAGTGACGGAGACAGTCTGCAAATAAACGAAAAAGTTTCGATCATTAAATATCACGTTGCCTTTCGATTGAGTCGCACGAAAACGTGTGAAATTTTCCATATTTATATATATAATTACCATGATAATACAATTCTTTTTATAATGTACCCATATAATATTTTGTATTTTATTAAAAATATTTTTTCTCGTATATGTTTCAGGTAGGATTATAATTCGGCAGAATCTGCATAATAATGATAACTCGCAACGTACCAAAGGTATTTCAATATTTAATTTCCTAATTTTGACGATCTGCATTAATTTGTACTTCTTTGAGTTGGGTTGTTAACTAAATTACAATTTTTAATTTGCATAATAATTTCGTTTTGAAGAAAAGAACTTTTCCATAAGATTTTCATAAACTTATTATACAATTCAATCAAAATTTAAAGTGAATGCAATGCTAGTTCTATTTTGCAAAAGCGATCAGCAAGTCTAGTAGGCTCTTTTCTTATCTCGCGAATTATAATTTTAATGGCATGAAAAGAGCGACGACCAGGGAGAGTGCGCTGAAAAAATTCTCGAAGTTCGAGGAAGCTTTACCAAGCGAATTTTCCACGCATCGAAAAACTGAATTTTTCATCTTTTACTTTAT
The DNA here is from genome assembly GCA_900474305.1 of Cecidostiba fungosa. Lineage (NCBI taxonomy): Eukaryota > Metazoa > Arthropoda > Insecta > Hymenoptera > Pteromalidae > Cecidostiba > Cecidostiba fungosa. The sequence continues at coordinate 16,367 of UCOJ01001475.1, forward strand.
AATCCAGCATTAAAGCTGATTTTGTATTCTCGTTATACTTATTGCGTATATTCCTCGTTGCATTATCCATTAGCGTATTTAAATTGCGAATAATCTGTTGAAATTCGGAAAAATTAATTAAATTCATCGAAATTTTTTAAATAACATAAAAATTTATTTTTATTCAATTCAAAGGGTATACAGAGAAGTTGAACTAAATTCGGCGAAGGAGCGGAGATGTGTCGACTTTTCGGGAATTAATCCTATTGTAAGAATAACAATGGTAACGGATATGTCCTTGTACGCGAAACCATTTTACAAAGATATTTTCGACGCCACCTGCCTCTCCAGAGCTTTCCATCGCTTTGGCTAACCCAGAAAAACTTCGCCTGATTTCCATAAAGTCCACAACGAAAAATTAATTATAGTTCATCACTGCCTATGAGTGGGAAAAACTTTGATTAAAAGTAGACATATAGCTAACTAATTTTTGCGACAAAAACAACAAAAGTCATTAGTGACTGCATGTACGTACGTAGAATGTTTATATAGGTATATATCTATATATTTACTATTTTCTTTTGACTTTATGGAGTTGGCCACAATGCACATGACTCGTATCTTGATTTATGCCTATTATACATCAGATTCAAATTCTGTTCAGATTATCTAATAATATATAATCTTTTTGTCTATTAATCGTTTGTATATTACTTTTGCAACAGACGTGCTTTTATAGAGAAATTGGCATTTTATTATTAACTGTTTATATTCTCTCTATTTTTTCGTCATAATTTTTCGCTTTATTCCGTTTGTATCCATATATAGTGAATAGAAACGTCTTATATGCAATGCAATCCAGAACACCATAATCTAAAAGGAAAACAAGAATGAAGTTTCCAGAAAAATTATGATACCAATTCCCTTAAAGCGAAACAGCCGTTCAGCTACTTTGGCGAAAACGAGCTCGAGCATACAAAACGACGCAGTTCTTTCAAACCCTCTCGGCGTCTCCTTTTTCCGCGCGAGTGTATATCCTTTAAAATGCACGCCCTTGCGCTCGTTCACGGAAAAGCTCCCTTATACACCAGTATCGCTCTTTCTTCCCCATCATAGTATTCGCGCAGAGTTCTGAAAATTTCCCGCCAATTAACTCCGGGCACGAAGAGAGCAGCATCACACGATCGCAAAAAGTTTCTCGTCTCTCCGGCTCCTCCCATACTATCTCGAGCGGTTCTGTTCTCTTTTCTTTATATTTTCCTCTCTCGCTTTCCATCACCTTGAATTCCTCTCCGATACATATATACGTACAAACACTTGATCCCCTCTGGGATACGGACGCGTGAAGTGCGAAAGAGCGGCCGCAGAGTCGAGGAGAGAGAGAGAGAGAGAGGCTGTAACGCTCAGCCGCTCACGGCTTTTATTTCCCTTGGAAAAGTGCGAGCAAAAATTTTGAAAACTTTCGTTCCTCTTTAAATTTAGTATATAGGTATACACAAGCCACCCGCGCGATCGGTTTTACACGCTGTATATGATCTGTAATATATAATGCTGACGTTCCGTCGCGCGCATACGATATATTTCGGGAGCATCAGGGCGATAACTCTCGCGCGTTGGCGCAAAACGGACCGCGAGGACGCGTCGCCGAGCGGAAATCGACAAATTATCACCGGGGGTATTATTAAAGAGTTACGATGCTCGCCGCTGGAGCCGCTTGTCGAGGACACTACGCGTTTTGTATATACGCGCTTGACGGTGCTTCGCGACTATACGTATGTGGCGTCAACAACAAATTTGACAGTGTTTTACGGCGCTCACGACGCTGGCGTTGACTCTTTTCTCCCTCGTTGCGTTTTACTAAAAAGGTATATGTACGGCACGGCTGAAGTGTCGCATAAATCTCTTGATAATTGAACCTCGGAAATATCGAGTGCGTACTCTCTGCGTAACGGATTCAATTTTATTCGGTATGAATGACTTATTCAATAGTGAACAATTAATGGTGATTAAATTTTTTTCCTGCAATTTTGGTAAGAGTGTAAATAGATGAGTTGTGTCGAAAAACTCCTTCAAATTTAACGCGTCAGGTTTCTTTCTCCTATAATATACGAGCTCACCTTTGCGGATTACGCGGACCGCCGAGAACGCAAACCAGACTCTTCCGCGTTGCGGAATATTTATTGCCGAGCTGCAGCTCCGGTTAAATCGTTAACCAGTTCATTAGTGATGTAAGTGTTTGGCATCCCGTTTCAAGGAGCTTTCCAGTCTTTGTTAGTTACGGTCGGTTTGAAATTTTTAGCTGAATTTGTATTGCTCAGAGGCTTCTGTCCATTTTAAAAAAAATTTATTAGCAGATTACTCGCTTTTTCGTAGAAATCAGAGATTACAATTTTGCGTTCATTTTATATCATTCAGTTGCTAAATTTTTCTACCATATAATTAAAGCCAAATATTTTTATTTGTTCGAGTTACCGTGAGCATGCTATAACAATCTGGTACATCAAACATTGAAGAAGAAAGAGATCGAAACAATGAATTTTTTAACAGAGCACATATTGACTGACAATTTAAATTTTCTACTAGTTTGCAAATCCAATTATTCTTGCGTCGTTCTGTAAAGCTTCTTGATTCCGTGTTGTTTCCGTATTCCTGATATGTATTAAACTTTAATCAGGTTCTATCATTAGCGGGAAACAGTTTTTTTTACCCTTTTGTTAAAATGGGTCTATTATATGAACAATTTAATTGATATTCGCAGTGCATCGTTATTTGTAATATCTTAATATGGAATACGATTTAGATACGAATCCTCAGCTGTCAATCTAAAAAGCTAAAAAATATGACGTTTTTCCGCTTCGAGTATGCAGGACTGCGTTTCTTGCGAGGTTTCCTGCTCAATCTTGAGAACATTTCTAGCTGTCAGTCCCGTGTTCTCATAAATAGAGAAATCATACGTGAAAACGTCCGGAAGAGAAAAATCTTGAAATCGAGTTTCTCGTGCGTAGTGTACACTTGTAAAGCTTCAGAAAAGAAACAGAGATTTATAGTGTGTGAACTAGATCGAAATACAGCTATGTAATATATACACGATTTTCTTAGAATGTTCAAAAACTGAAAACGAAGTCGTTCTTGCATGGTGCACTGTTTTCTCGCTTATTCTAATTCTCTATTAAGAATTAAAAGTGCAAATAAAATTAATCTATTCTTTATGTATTGTCTTGCGGCAATTCATCAATAAAACATTTATACAGGGATTGAAAAATCAGTAAATTACGATGAGAGAGAAAGGTAACAGCTTTAATGCTTAATAAATCACGAATGGCGGTTACTCGCACGCACCGTTATAGTATTCAAATATGCAAATTATATATAGATGTCGTGGAATATATTGGCAAAAACCACTTGGATGAAAAGGTTAATATGCAAATAAATTATATGATTTACAAAGCCAATATGCAATTCAATGTGTACACCATATCTAGATATTTCTAATTGTATATATATCAAAAATTAAAAATAATGAACGAATTCATTATCGAATCTACTGTACGCGATACCTGTACCACCTGCATTTGGTGCATATCGAAAAAAAAAAAAAAAACAAGTGCGTGCGCGCAGCAGCAGAAAATACTTGAGCTCCAGGAAAGCAATCGTCAAGCAATATTTACGGAGTGCTTTTTACAGAAAAAGCAATTTGCACGAAATAGGAACTTAGGAAATGTCGAATTCCGATCGATCTCGATCCCACCCTTTCGACGAAGCGACGAGACTCGCCTCGTTTTTCTACATCAGCGTCGTTGTGTGTTACGATAACGTCATCATCGCGTGTGCAGGTGTTCGTGGGCACATACGCAATACACTCGGGACGAGCAGAGGGTAGGTACGTATTATCCTGAAAAATTCATGCTGCAGCCGCAGGCAGATCAGAAGTCGCGCGATATCGAGTGTGTTATATGCTCGTCGCCGCGATGCAAACATCAAATGCGCTCTGTGTACCTGATGCAGACGCCGCTGAGAAAAAAAAATGAAGTATAGTCGTCGTAAAGCACTTTTACGATTGTTCGTCTAGCTTAGTGTGTATATACCGGAATCGTTATCGATTTTTAAGAGTTTTTCTTATAATGACCGTCACCTCTCTCGCGCGTACATTTTTCTCTCCGCGATACATCATAACCACTCGTTCGTAACGTTTGTTCTTTTTTTTTTCTTGGTACTTTATTTTTTCAAGACAGGCGGCGCGCGGGCTATAACCGCCGTTAGAAGAAATCTGGGTTATGACGTTGTTAAATATTACTTTTGTTTGGCGAGTTCATCGCTGGGGGAGTGGTGCAATATAAATCGGAGCTTTAATTCTATATTCTCCGGCGCATAATGACATAATCCATAAACTTCCATCAGACGCATGAGTAACGAGGTCGATAAAAAATTACTCTTATAAATTGAAGTAACATATCAAACATTGAGATTTTTCTTCGTTACTGACGACAAATAGCACGATGAAAGCCGAACGATATCGTATTGCGTATACATTATCGGATACTATGCTAACTTTGATGAATTAATTATTTTGTGTTATATACATCTCGGTATTTATGTATACTGTGCTTGAGAAAACTTTTAGCTAATCGAGGCGGTGTAAAGTGAAAGGGATTGTTTTATATAATATTAAATTTATAATTAATTAAGGCAAAGTTTTATTTTCCACGCAGAATAATTAATTCGTGATATTATATACATTTTAAGCAAAAACTAATGCAAAATGTCAGATAATCCAACGAAGTTGATTACGATGGCTATAGTATAGATCCCCATATCCCCATATCCAAATTGCTTTAGTTTCTCTGTAAGCTAATGAACTTTCCTCGTTATTTAATTATCTCTAATCTCGTATTATCTCATAACTCCATATAATAAGGATAAAATTACTTCGGTTTAATTTCTTTTTCCCACTCGACATAACAAATTAAATTCCTTTGTAATTCGATGAATCTCTTGGTTTACCCATATTCCGGGTCTTAGAGCTCCGATTCCCGTCTAATTGGACGTAATTTGCATGTTCGTCTGCGAAAATTGACCCCCACCCCATACATTATTCAGAACTTGGCTGACACATCCGCCACTGTATTTACTCTCTCTCACACACACACACTCACTCACACATACTCTCTGTATACCTGAAACAATGCTTTCCGCGTCCGTTTGGCTTAGCGTCTAGCGCAGGCGCGTCCTTCTCAATTTATCCGTTCGCTCAACAGTGGCCCGTCACTATAACTAACGAGATTCGACTATAGCCAGTAGTCGTTTAATGGTCGCATTGCCACCGACTGCTGGTTCTTGGATCTTCGATCTGCCGTTGCGATATACGCGTGAAAAAAGTAACAAAATTGAAATATGAGAGCTGCAACAGCATTTTTAGGATTGATTTTTGGACTGTTGTCTAGTATGATGTGTAGGTATTGCGAGTATCACACGGCGTATCGTAGGCGTTTGCGTAGTCGCAGATAGTTTTTGCGGCATGGAATTTTATTGACGGCGATACTCCATCGCAGACTAATCAAATAGAAGGACGTGACAACTTTCTGATTTGATATAACTTTCACGCATGCATTTATCGAGAAACGTTTATTATTTTCCTTTTTTTTAAAATTAATTGATAGGTCTACGAGTTAGTGAAATACATTCGTCTTGTATTGACGGATGTTAAATATGTTATTCCGCAGTTAATTAATTGGTAACTCACAGCAAGAAAGCTTTTCACAAGGGGTCTGAAATTCAGTTAAAAAATCAAATTTAATTAACATGCCACGATATTTCGCTGAATCGCATTGGAATAATAATCTCTCGAAATCATGTTGTATTCAAATGCATAATAGTTATACAATGCAGGGCAACTATATCTTGGTTTATTGTTTGGTGTTTTTGTTATGTTATTAAAAGAGGATAACCATGGATGCATATAGGAAATAGGGGAACGCAGGAGGACAAACAATACAAAACTAACGTTATTATTAGAGCTCATAGTCAAAACATCAATATTAGAATAAAATTTAGTACTGGAAAATGCGGGGAATCATAAAAACAATAGAAATCAATTTCGTTAAAATAATTGAAAAAAAACAAGCTTTCATCCGACATTCAGTAGTACAAACATTAGAAAAATTCACTTTTTTGTATTTTTCACCTTCGAAGCACGAATGCTGAAACCAGTATGGGCCGCTATGGGCATTCTTCTTTTATTTTTAATTGAAACCACATTATAATCGCTTTTTGCCTCTGGCCTTGAGCAAAGTATCATTGAATCACGCAAAAGTACGATCACATACATATAACCCATTTGATTCCTTTTCCATCTAGTAGGTATACGTCTTTCACTAAGAAGCAAAAAGTAGCAGAAAAACTTGGTAAAAAAAGTGTCCAACCTTACGTGGCTCAAAGTGATACACGTCGTATCATAGCTCGAAGAGAGTATAAAAAGTTCTATATCAGAACATCAAATCCGTCACTAAGCTCTGCTCTTGACAGCCGCCAGTCAGCCAGTGCGTATATACCTATATACCTATAAAGGATATACCTATACTTCGCAAGATGCCCAGATAAATATGATTGGACGCAAAAAAGTCCGTCTATGCTTTTCGAGCTGCCCATCATGGCGTAGAGAGAAACGAGATATGTATTATACTAACTACACACGCGGCAGCGAATCCTGCGATCGATCACCCTTTGACTCGAGCTCGCGCCTTTTTTTCTTTCCGGATCAGATCGGTCGCGTCTTTATCCGGCTTAATACATCCCATTGCGTGTGGGCCGCGATTACGCGCCGGCTTTATCGCTTTTACCTCGCGCGGCGAGATAAGCTATACATATATATACGCATTGGACACCAACGCACGGAAATAGTAAGCCAGCGACCGCCAGAAAATTCCATGCTTTCATTCAGAGGAATGGTAGGTGTGCGTTATAGAAGCTTCTTTTTCGATCTGTGGCCTTTGCCCCTCCGACACAGAGCCAAATAAATCCACGTGTGACGACGGCTGGCGGTGGTCGGCGCGTATATAATGGCATCGGTCTCGGGGGACCGGACTCGTCGTCGTCACGGACGAAAGGATGCCTCTGGGAGTTGACGAGTAGAGTATATAGCACGTGGATGAACTGCTGGAATTTGAGATTTTCTGCTTTGTTGACCGGCCTTGTGTTTGCGTACATCAGTCTTATGTCGACCGCGGGACTTGAAAATTGACGACTCTGACGTAGTGAGAACATCGACCACAGGCGGAGGGGATTCTTTGATCGACTGACTCATGAGAAGATATTCAAATTATACGGGAACGAATTATACGCGTGCGTTTATTGCCGAGTGTATAAGGTATTTCCTGGACGCCGGGGTGTATACACAATGCTCCGATGGCACGTCGTGATTATAGAAAAGAAAATATGGGAATGCTCACAAAGGCTTTTTCGCTTTTATGAAAGAGGAAAAAACGGGAACGTGATTTGATTGAGCAAACAAGTAGTAGGGCACAAGCTTCGGTCAGACATAGCTGCGACGTATTTGTGTTTCTTTTTTATATTTTATACTATGCATGCTGCGCGCGGCAATTGTCGGTAGCTGTACAAATTGAATATTCTTTTTCCATAGTTCTACATTTATAGCCGTTAGCTATATTATATAGGTACGTATAGGTGTATCGCCGTCGATATAAGACAAAATGCTTCAAAGTCACGTAATCGTTAAAAAGTTTTTATTACATACAAGACTGTAATATTATATACGCGCAGTGTAAGTACAAGAAAACTTGGCATTAGCCTTCAGAAACGATTAGTTGGAAAAGAGCAGCTGCTTCTTGAGTAACGAAATTTCAAACTGCCCGCAAATAAGCAATGAAAGCATAGTTCCGAGAATTTCAATCGTCCATTCAATCTCCTCTCAATCTACGTGAAAGATATATTCATTCCAATTTGATTCGCATCCTCGCGGCGGGGCTACTCTGGTATTCCTGAAGAATGTTACCCCCTAATCCGTGCAGATTCTCTATAGAAATCACTCGACTGGTAGATATAAGCATAATCTTAACCGTAATGCGAAACAAATAAAGCCAAGCGCTTCAACAGGCAGGCAGTGGCGGTTGTAATTCTGAATCGCTGAGCGCTATACTCTTGGTGTTTGTCCAATGTCTGCGCAATATCCTCTAGCTCGCTCCCTTGTGTTCGATTATACGCGCGGCCGCGATTCCTCGGCTTCGAATCAGCGTCTCTCAACTCTCTCCACCCTCCCCCCACGCCTCTCTCTCTGTCAGCGTTACAGTAGCGTGTGTGTGTGTGTGTATTTGTGTACTTATTGACCTCGCAATCCGATCGTTGGATCGAGCTGCAGGGTGCGGCGAACCGACGCAACGCGGGTGATGCTCGATGCCGTGTATATATAGCAGTCAGATTCGGCGCTCAAGCTATTTCCTTAGGTTACGAATGTGTGAGTCGTTCTGTATACAGAATGGATTTTGATCGCATGTTTGAAATGGTTTTCAACGGAATTTAGTGTCACTTCTCTTTCTCTTTTATACAAGTTGTACTGCATGCACATACAGATCACAATCAGAATGGATCTATACTGCTATTATCGATATTGAGTTGCGCTGCATGGAGAATAAAGTCTATCGTTATAAGATATATAGATAATGAAATATGAGAGCCTATATCTCAGAAATTGTTGGCGCTAATTAAGTTTTCCCAATTGAACGAGCGTATTGGCTCTCGCGAGATGATTTTATCAATTTATAAACGGCCTCAAATTTTAATTGTTTGCTGAAAAACTTACCAGAGCACTTTTAATCGATGATGAAACATTTGTGTGTACTCTTTTATATTACGGTATGGGATTTTAAGATTCAACCTCGGATTCAACAAAGCTAGTTATAGAGAATAAACATTTCGATATAAGATACGTTTTCTGGTTAAAAATTCTATAATAGAATTTTCTTTGTTTAACAATTTTTTTTTAAAAAATTGTATTTCGATAAAACTTCAGTTACGCGTGCGCAAATATGAAAATTCATTCTTTAATTAACTTTAACAATATCAAAATTCGAGGAAATTTATTAGTTCAAAATTCATTAAGGTTTGTTTGATATTCGTGAACAGCAGTAATTGACTTTTATTTTAGTATAAAAGTCATTATATATAGTGTAAAAAATTTATTATCAGTTGATTGCTAAGCTCAATTAGTTGGTAGTAGAGTGTGTGCGTATATATATATTATTTCCCATTATAGAACAATGTTTATTCTCAACAACATAACTTTGTCCCCGGTATATGTATAATAACAAAGAAACTCCTTGTGGAAACAAACAGATATATCGTATGTAAAAAGTTAAATGTTGCAAGGATTATGTTGCATCAAGATGTAAAAATCAATTATTAAAAAAAAAAACATAATCAGGACAATTTATTTATCTACAGTACATACATCAGCAAGTTATTTGTTTGCTTGAAAACAAGACAAACGAGATTGCTCCTACATAACAGCGTTCAACCGTACATTCGAATTCAAAGCACATTTCCAGACTATATTTCATAGAGTTCAGCAATATTACTCACGAGAAGCTACAGATACTCGCTGACAAAGTTTTGAAATGTGAGACTACATTTTCTACTATATTATAATGATCACATAAAATTTTACTAACAAAAAATACACAATAAAATCATGTCTATCATCAATTTTGTAATAAATTTTGCAATATTTCTATAGAATCGAAATCAATTATTAAACTAGTTCAACTGAAGGTAATATGATTTATGATTCGAGTATATTATATTTGCTAAATATCAACTGATGCAAGTTACCTATAGACGAAATTGCATTTACATGTGCTCTTAATAATAGGTATATATAATGTATAATTTATTATATTTGCTAACTATCAACTGATGTGCAGTTACCTGTAGATAAAATTGCATTTGAAGGTGCTCCTATATCCATCCATAATATAATTTGAGCAAGCGCCCGAATCGAAAATTTCGATTTCAAGCTGGAACTCGATTTTTGTATCGAAAGCCATCTCGAAGCGATGTTCAAGTCGAAAATATTAATGAACAAAAGCAAAAAATCGGCGCGCATTCCTTAGTCCATCTATGAAAGGGAGTAAGCGATTATTATTGAATTGATGCTTCAGAGCCAATTCAGAGCATTATAAAAGAATTCAGTTCAGATCGGTCAATTGATAGCGATGATATAATTAATTTTTAATTTCTTTTTCTTCTAATATGTTTTTAATTTCACTATAATAAGAATCAAAATTTTGTTATAGCATGAATCGATACTAATGACTTGTGAAAGTATCTGGCCTCAATTGATAAATCATTAACATCAAATAAGCATATCAATTCCATGCTATTCCTAAATCCAATCGTGCGCGCAAGAGGCTAACGTGAAGGCTAACTTATCGGCGGATGCTCTACCCGGAATGCAACGAGTATATTCGTAATATATGTGTTATAAATATGTAACGTGCGAAATATTTTTGGATTAAAAATTTTTAAGATAATATTAGATCGGCGAGCACATTATGGAAACTCGGTGAAACTGTAACAAGCTTATATTCAATGATAACTGTAATAAATTCATCTATAGGCTAAATTGATCGTCGACACCACTCGTATAAAGTATTCTGTACAATGATTTGCAAAAAAAAGAAACAGCATGCCTGCGCGATGCGTTTCCCGAATCTGCGAGGCTCTCGATTTACAATTTCGATTGATTGCCGAGTGAGCGTAGGCGATGCAGACCGACCTATTCTGTATGAGTACCTATGTAAATGAGCTGTTGCTGATGGTGACGAGCTGCTACCGCAACGCTGTGTATCGTTATATATGTATACATATATACATATACGTCTGTGGGTGAGAAGTACTAGCACCCATTCCTAGCGTGTACAACTCTGATGCGAATTGGAGAAAGAAGTGTATAGGTGGACATCCCGACTATTTTGTTGAAATCCATGCAATAGAATTTTTTGATCGGGGAAGTGTTTGGCGGTGAGAATTCAATGAGTTACGTGCGTTAGGCTTGGTCTATAATTCGATCCTCAAAAAAGTGCACAATATCACAACAATACTTTTCTGTATATCTTTATCAATAAAAAAATTGAGAAGACATATAAACTGATACTACGATATTTATAATAAACGATATGTTTTTACATTTCTAGAGAATCGATATAGAATGTAATTACAGGAAAAGAACTGCACGTTACAACACAAAAGCCGCAGCTCAAATGACAACGAATTCGAAGCTAACACAAAACTGACAGGCCTCAATTAAAACAAGTTTCATATTCGTTCGCATCATTTGTACTGCACGTCTTCGTTATGATTGCATAAGTATTGCGAATTTTTTTTTTTATAATCGATTGATTGATATTTTGCGTATACTGAAACCGATTTTATGTTACTTGGCTGCAGAATATGTGCATACAACAAATTGAATTTAAATAGATTACTGTTCGCGTTTAATTTTAATATTATTCTGCAATATATGCGATAGCCGATTATATAAAATATATATATCTGGTTGAAATAATGGCTTTACATAAGAGACCTTTCTCGATCATCTCTGTTACAAAAAATAACTACTTAATTTTTTGTTATAGAAAAAATAGAAAAATTCTGTATAGGTATATTTTCAATAAAAATTATCATAGTATCTTATGTCTATTATTTTTCATATAATACTCAGACAGTCAATTCTCGCATTTTTTATTATTTGCAGATCAAAAAACCACTTTTTAGAATGCAAACGATCATACCACTAGACTTGACGTGATAATCGTTTTACTTTTCGACGAATGAAACTTTGTCCGGAGTGGGTTTTTATCCTTTTCATACGAGCTCGTTGCGAGTCATTGTGCCAAGTTTTGGATACGAAAACTTTCTTTATCAGATGGTGAGCATCTGTGCAGATAGTATCAGCAAAGTTTTACGTCTTTTACAGAGTATAAGGAATAAAAGCGAAAAATGGTGGCGAAACGCAGTAAATTATAGGGTCTGAATAATAATAGTACTCTTTTAAGTTATGTGCTTTATATACGTATTGCAAATTAAATATTCATTATTCGCGTAAATTTTATTACAGAAGTAGACAGAATCGATAAAGTTTTGTTGCAGTAAAACATACTTCAATTTTATAGCAGGAAGTTTTAAATATATTTTTTATATAATATAATTAATGGTTTTATCTTATAACCTAAATAATGTTTTCTTATTTTACTTTATCTCCGTTTATGGAGGCGCGCCGCGAGTTGCATTACTAGATCTTCATTTGCAGGAATCACGAGTAATAATTAAAGTCAACGTAATGTGTGACGCTTATAGATAGTATGCTGATACGGTAAGTTTATTACGGGTTACTTGCATAATAGGGAAAGAGCATAGCACGCGAAATGGAGAAAATCAGTTAATTCGCCCATAATAAACGTTTGATTACTTAATGCGATTCTGGCGCTTAATCACGCCGTCATTGATAAATAAGATATATATATATATATATATATATATCAATGTATTTAATGCAGTCATTTATTTTACATAAATTAAATGCTTCATATATAATTAACTGACTGTTAACAAAATATTCAATATTTTTCCGAGTACTGCAGCTGTGCTTACAAATAATTGGATAATAAGTAATATATATTTTATTACTTTCATGCGATGTAGGTCTGTATATCACATTCAAATGCATACACGCCATTCATCAGGCATTTTTCTAAAGACTCACAATTTTGAAAACACAAATATTGAGCCCTAAAAATTTGATCATTAATACACAAATGATATAGATATTTTATTATGTTTATTTCCTCTGAAAAGAAGTGAGTTATAATACCTTTGCAAAAAGATAAGGCTTATCTGAGGGCTATAGCGTACGTTTTTTGCGAGACCCATAGTGTTGACAGCATGATTTATTAGTAATGGCTAATCAATCTTGATATCAATGAACAGTGCGTAGTCAATCACTGTCATACGATCAAAGATTCTATTCTTTATACTTCAACCATAAAACAATATACATTTGCGAATTATTTTGCTGACAATAATTTTCTGAACTTATTCTATTATTGCCTCCTTAAAAGAAATTACGTTACAACCCAAATAATATGTTACTTTATGTTCTTCTAACCTGAAAAACGCAGCGTCTGCGATTATTTTCGGCTAGAAGAACGTAAAATATCGTACGTACAGCTGCAGAAAAGGTCTTTTGACGAAACGCTTTTCCTGCACCAGGTACGTAATATACTATTCTGAAACTTAGTTTGAAGGAAG
>UCOJ01001476.1:0-29506 GCA_900474305.1 Cecidostiba fungosa
GATAGATATCGATATGCGCACGCATCTCTCTCACACAATCATATATACATCGATATCTCACACATTCCGCCTTTTGCGGATTTTCCTATAATTACATAACCTTATCGACTATCGGTAAATCATACATAACCTATACAATAGAAATAATGATAATAATATAACAAATATTGCTAGGGGAGTCCGGACCGTTACAAGGTATACATTCCGCATTTCAAAAGAAAACACAGACCGAAGAAGCGCAGCTCAAATTATTCAGCAGCCCGCGCGGAGAGAAATTGAAAGCAACGATCCATATACCATCAGTCTCCCGCGGTTATGCGAGAATTCACTAAGTAGCCGCGAAGAATACAGAATCGATATCCCGGCATCCATTATTCGTCAGTCGAAGGGAGAGCAACGAGACACAGTTCACTTTTCGTCTTCTGGGAGCTTTCGGTTTGAAAAATTAAGCGTCGAATGCTTCCCCACTTTTGGCATGACGTCTCTCTCTCTAGTTCTTTCTAAAAAATGCACTCTGCTCGTCGAGGGAGTCGTGAAGAGAAACGCATTTCAGTGAATCGCAATGATAAAGCGCGGCTGACCCGTATGTGAGCTTTACTACTTATATATATTACCTTGGAGACGACGACGGGCGACTTGTTTTTTGATTGCGAGACAAGCTCGAGAAGTGGTTGTAATTTGGTCGTTTGTCAAGTTGAAAGCTTTTAAGAGTAGATTATAAAAGAGATGGTCTGATATTATGGTAATTATTCAGGAAGCGTAATATTAATATAGAAATTTTTATTGGGTGACGACGCGTCTTTTGTTTCTTCTTAGTTTAGAAAAGTATACTAATTCGTGCCCTGCTATTATCATTGATCTAAATTTACGGAAACGCGGGAATATAAAAAATTATTTATGCAATGGACATAGTGTAGAATCTTGTCAGTCGTCGATCTAGAACAGTTGCCGTATTTGGCTATAACGAAAATAGTTGGAAATGTCAAAATATTCACGACAGACGATTCTGGGTCGGTTAATAAGTTATCATCGTATGTTTGAATATGCGGGCATGTGGTAGAGTTATGCTATCTTTGTACAGGCTACGTTGCCATGAAATCAACGATTCCATTTTTATTAATTGAGGTATACCGTCTCGACCATATTTTTAACATCGTTGAAATAAACAACGAAGCCACCGCTGTAAAACTATTTTTATTATCGTATCAAATACATCGCCTTTACAGAACAATAAAATCTAATTAACAAAAAAAAAAAATTCTTTCAGACACTACCACGAGTTGTCCAACTAGCCTACTCGGTCCTGGAGCCTCGTAGTGCCGACGAGTCCGGTGCCTCAGGTCTCGAGGGTGGTTCGGCCTCGTTTTGTCAGCCAAAGGTGCAGATCCAGCCAGTGACACCTCTGGGACAGGTGACTCTCGCACCGAACCGGGCCACATACAAGGAGCTCAAGACCGACGAGTACCTGACGCTGCTGGTGCCACATGGACCGCTTTATCCTAGGTCTAGGCTGCATATCCCCGTCTTCCTGCAGTCACACTCGTCCAAACAGGCCAGTCAGGGCAGACCACCCGTTGCTGCCGTTGTTTTGAGGTATGACATTTTTTTTTTATTTTTCTGATTTTTACAGGTTTAGTTTTGACGTTTTCTGGTATTGATTTGTAGAGCATTGAAATGTAGGGCGTGTTTGTATAAATGGAAAATCGATAGAATGAATATTTATACCGCTTGAAAATAGACAAAAAGACTGCGTCCCCATCGAACGAATTCAACACAAGAACTTCGTCAAAACAATAACCATTCTTTAAAAAAAATACATCTTCCATACGTTCCACTGCTCTTTTCACTCGTCCCAAGTACGATCTAACAGCTCTTCATAAAAATATATTCAAGTCTCTCGGCTTTTCGAAAATACCCGCATCGCAACGACTTCCATAAAGGTATTCCAGCAGTATGTATATAACAGCGAAGAAACCGCAGAGTCTGTAACTAAGTGCGTCTTCATTATACAAAGTCCGAAATTGAGCTCGTCGAAGAACGAGGCTATGCAGCACAGGTATTAAGTATATACAGCACGTGAACGAGGCAAGTGCGGCGCGCGCTCAATTACACGACAAGAATTTGACTCGCAGATTTTTCGCGACCAAGCACACCTGCAGTGTCGAAGGATGGAGACTCATCTGTGTGAATTTTTCAGGCTCGTGCAATTTGCCTGCACACGCTGCAAATGAATTTTTCTCATTACATGTAAATTGCAGCTTTTCTTTTTCCGCATAATATTATGCTACTCAGATGTGTTTGGGATTAAAATTCGAGGTGTTTAATTTTTTTATTTTTTTTTAAGTGCAGAGGCTTCGCTATTGCTCTGGAATGAAACGTAGATGCGAATTTTTTGCTGGATTAAGAGTGGGAGAGAGAGAGCTTTTTTGTTGAATCGACGACGAATGAAAGCGTGAATAGTGCAGAGATTTCCCTTTGGAAAAAGTGGAATGTAAATATAGAGAGCATGAAATGTGCAATCGATTTTTTAGCTGGATGCGAACGTTTGCTTCTTTTTTTTTTAATAAAAAATATACATACATCTGCATATATTCTCTTTTATAAATACGATCTCAAATGTAAAAAAATGCTTTTCCAAATTTGTTTACAGAGCTCGAGTGAAGGCAGGAGTGAAGATTTTGGACGCCTCGTCCAGCAGTCCCGATTGGATCGTCGAGTCAGATATCAACACAAAGAACACGGCAGCTACCTTCACCGCGAGACGCAAGGAAAATGTTTCACGGCTTCCCAACGCGTACGTATAGACGGGAATTTAATTAAGAATAGCCCGTGAAATGAATGAACGCGCTTTTAATTAATTAAAAATGCTCTTTGAGAGTGGTACGATTGTAATCACGGCGAAACTACCTATCATACTTGTTTAATTAAAAAATAGAATCATGTAATTTCGAAATGTGCGTCTGTGTGTAGCCGAGAGCCCGTTGACATTGTAATCCGCAGTATGCTTTTACGCTCACCATGAATTATTAAATTAAATTTTGAAAAATGTCACAAACGCGATGTTCAAATATTAAAGCAAAGAAAAAACGCAATAGAATTATTCAGCAATAGAAATCACTTCAGGACAGGCAATTAGCATCGCAACGCAATTGCAAAAGCGTTTGATACTCGAAATCTAATTAAACCCTCTATTGACGTACCCTTGACAAAACAGTTCGGCGGAGGAGATAATGACGATGCTGCTGGAGGCGAGCGAGGAGAGCACGGAAAGCAAGGAGCACGGCGGAGGTCGAATCGTCTGGAGCGTGCGCTACGCCCTTGAGGGTGAGGAGGACAACGTCTCGCTGTCCGGGCCGTTTCAGGCGACGCAGCAGCAACACAGCCACCACCATCACAATGCCGCCGGCGAGCGTAAGAAGTTACAAGCTCATCTCGAGATTCAGAAGGATGACATTCAAGCTGTTCTGCCTATTTCCAAGGTATGTACATTCTCTGAAGGATTACTTGCTTTTCTATTGTAGAAGAGAATACAAATTTAATACTTTTTTGAAGAATATAATGTCTTTGTTGTTATGTGCAAGAGACTCGAGTTTTCATTGACAAAAGAAATCAATATAATAGCAATTAGTCAGTGCTGTGTACGTGTCTGTTATGGTTTAATATTTCAATATTTATAGCGTGTCTTTTAATTTTAGAACTGGGAAGTAATGAATACGGCAGTGCTCACCGGCAGACAAATTTCTCAAGCAATGAAAGTGTTTATCGTGAGCCAGGCTGGAACGGTGGCTGATGTCACGCTTCAATCTTCTTGTCATTCCGAGGACGAGAGCGTACTTAAGGTAATAACAGTAATTAGTAAACTCCCATGATATCATCCGGCAGATTTGCACATTTTCGCTATTTCGAGAGAGAGACAGCCGCGCGCGCGAGCATGAAGGCGGGTAATAAGTATGCATAAATTGGCTTTTGTTACTTCGAGCATTCGTGGAATAACGCCTCTTATTAATACTGCTTACATAAATTATTTCCTGCTCTCGAGTGTATAAATAATTCTCCTTCAGAGCAACAGGCCTTTCTAAGTCAGTAAACAAAACAGTGATGTAGGCGTGGCTGTCTATAAAAAAAGCTAATAAAAATCAATCGTCATCCTCGTATGCGTGTGTGTCCATGAACGTAAAATATTTTTTAAACTGTCTAGGTCTCATCCTCCTGCAGTAGCGTTTACGTAGACGGCTCGGAGATTCGTGGCTCCAGCAACGCCTCGGTCCTCGTTAAGTATGGCACGTACACGGGCTTGGCTCGTTTCACCGTCTGGATGCCCGAGTTTCCGCTAGAGGTTTCGGTTACCGACACCCGACTCAACCAGATCAAAGGTTGGAAGGTGCCCGAGGAACACATCCTCGCCAAGAACAAGCGCAGCCTCAACATCACCGATAAGCAGCAACAGCAGGATACACCGGAGAAAAGGAGCGCTGCAAGTGAACCTGTTGACAAGGAGGAGGAGCTGGATTATGAAGAAGGAGAGGAAGATGAGGAAGACGAGGAAGATGGAGAGGAGCTTGGAGAAGGCAAGATGAGGTTCCGTAGCGGTGACAAGTGGGACGAGATCAATTCCATCGATCGCACCAGCTCATCTGCTAGCTGTAAACTGAGGTTCCAACAGAGCCCTGTCGAGGTACGTGCTGGAAATTTTTTTAATTTTATCTTTGTAAGACTATTTTGAAATCTTTATTTAGTTTTTGAATAAATTTATTGCGTTAGATTATACGACATAATAACGAATGAAATTTTTACTTCAGGTACACGCTCGGTTCCTCGCAGCAGACCACGACTCCGGGCGCGTCTCATATTTCGTGAATCGTCGAACCTGGCTACGCGTGACTGACCTCGTGGCCGGTTTGATACGAGTTTCTGACCCACGTATAGCCGCTCTTATCCAAGGTAGGATAGTGCAGGGTCGTGGCATCGGTCGTACCGAGGTCCAGGTACTCTCGCCTATCACAGGCCGCGTCATCGGCGCCAAAGAGGTGCGAGTCGGCAACGATCGCGTCTCCGTGTCGCAGTTATCTGTCAAGGTTGTCTCTGGACTGCAGCTCACCATCAGTCCCGATAGTGCTATTGAAAACGGTTATGTTGCTGAAACCTCGGTCACGAGGAAACTTACGGCGCAATACCAAGAAGGACTGCTCGATATCGATATTGAGTTTTCCGATGGGTCAAGGACGCCGCTTAGAGAGATTGCTGTGAGTTTATTTCATTTCCAGTGATGATCAAAATATATTTCATATTTTTTCAATTTCCTTCTTGTCATATACATATATTCTATTAATAAGATCGATACGTCCCCTTGACGGTTAAACGGTTAAATTATTTTTGAATCGTGTCAGCTTCGTATCTAAACATATTGATCGTGCCGTACTAACTATGATTAATTAATGTCAGCATACCTCTATACTCGCTCTAATACTTGATCCGAAGAATATAAACGACGAATATGCAAACTATAAAATTATTCAACGTCAACAAAAAGATGCCCACAAAAACTCAAACTTTTCTTCTCTTTCTTCAGGTGAGCGATTATCAACTAGTAGTAGAGAGCCTGGACCCAGAAGTGGTAGCCTTCGCTCCGATGGTCGCTTCTCATCACCCACGAGTGATTGCGGTCGGCGAAGGTCGAGGTGACCTACTACGCGTCAGCCTTCAGCTAGCGGACGTTTGTCGACTGGCTGGCGCCCGACGTTCGAAGGCACCGGCAGGTCGAGCTGCTGCAGTCCTGCCTTTGGCCACCGCATCAGCCAACGTCGAGGTCGACTTTGCCTCCAGTGACTTGCCCAGCCGACCCGAATTCGTTCAGAATGACGGTGGCGGAAATTTGGGACTCGGAGCACATCATCGCGAGCGCAAGACTGGGAGGGACGTTGCGCCAGATCTGCATGATATCTTAATCGGTAAACGCTCATTCCTACGTAGTTTTCATTTGTTGATGTACTGAATGGTTTAATGAGATTGGAATTTTGAACTCTTCTTGCACATATACGAATATTTCTTTGAATCAAATTATGAAGTCTGAATAGTGTGCGAGGAGAGTTAGATGCCAATAAATAATCAATAATAATCTGCGAAGAATATAAATTTAAAACTGCAATCACGTCTGACTAGATCACTGACTATTCTACTGAAAACGGATGGCATGGAAGTTATTTTTACAAGTCAAGCAAATTTATTTTTCAAACAATTCTGCAGGCAGATTTATATTCGCAGATTAGAATTATTAGCATGAAAATATTTTATTTATATTTTTACATAATCAAATTATAAGAAAATTCCTGAGTTTAAAGTATGAATTGTCGCTTGTCGTACAATTCATAGAAATATGCATGAATTGCAAGTATTTCTGCTTATTCAGTAAATTAAATTTTCTCAGTTATTTCATTTACATGTAAAATTGTTTAATATAATTTTCTTGTAATTTTCTTTTTACAACTAGGCCACTAACTTGTATACATCTTGAATTTAATGACCCTTTTATTAGTAACTTAATTTTCTTTAAGTTCTCATTATAATGGTTTATAGTAAATCGAGCTTGGCGAGTGTCTATATAATCGTAAACACCAACTTCCTCCCCCAATCTCTCTCCCCAATTCCAAAGATCAACCGCAGAGCATATCAACCATGAGTGTCGTGCTGCGTGTGCATCGCTGTTGTCGTGTCTGTCTTCCCACCCCGTACCGCCGTGAACAAAAACCAAAGCTCGCTGATTAATCGGTAAAAAACCGGGTTGAAAGCTTCGAAACTTTCAGGAGGCATGGGAGGCGTGGGCATACGTCACAACGGCGGCGCTCGTATGACGCCCTTGGAAATCGGCATGTACGTTCTGCTGGCAGCCTTCTGTTTCGCCATCGTCGTCTTCGTCGTCTCGTGCGTCGTCTATGCGAGCAAGTTCAAGCCCCAGCCGTCGGAGAACGGAAGCAGTGGAACTGGTCTGACTGCCGGATTACCTGTGCTTGGAGCCGCGAGAGCAGCTGCGAGTCAGTTCAGTCAAAATCGTAATAGGCCCAGGGAGTCGACTACCAACGCCCACGATTGGGTCTGGCTGGGAAGGGCGACACTTGAGAGAGCCGCCTGCGCACCTCAGCAGGTAGAATTTTATATTCTTAGTCTAGCAGATCAGTCTACTAAATTTTTGTTTGTAGTATTAGCTTGAAATTGTATTCTAAAAAATTTGGTATTTTTTGATAATTCATTTACGCAAAAACATTATCGTTGCGACAATTTTGATTCTTGATTTTCTTTTTCAACTTCATTACATTCATATTTCGTGAATCAGAACGTTGAAATGGTTAACGTCGACAAAGTAAACTACACTACTGTGATTAATATTTGTTATTATTTATTGAAAATAAACGTTGCATGGTTTAGTTTGGTATTGAATTTCAAATTCCAAATTCATCTGCCATGGAAATATTTGTTTGTAACTGTATATATTATGTACGTACCGGTAGTTCATCCAAGTGTCTAACGCCTCGAGCGCAAGCCATTGTTGCAGACATAATAGAGCAAGCATATAATATATATCTGAAAGCAATATCCATCATTTCCAAGTTTCGCAACTCGAAAGCCCTGTTTTAATAAAACTCTACCCAACAACTTTTCAGTTTAAGTAACGCCGTGACTACTCCTCAACGGAACAAGAAGCGTATACCTTTCATAAAATGAGCGAAAGCTCTCTAAAATCGCGAATTTTCCAACTTCCGACAGTTATAATAACTGCTCATAGAGTGAAATTCTATATATTCCAAAGACGTTGTAATCTCGCGAGCAAATTCGTGCGCATAGCATCGTGTTGTGTTATACTTACAATCCTCAAAGCGTCTATTATTACTATCCATAGGTATAGAGTTTAATAACGAAACGTTGCTTCTGTCTTTCAGCAGGTGAGAGTGACGAGCAATCCATTAGCGAATGAGCCCGAAGATGAGACGATGGACCTGGGCACGAGCTTCGACAATCCGAACCACGTAGAGCTGCCGTCGACGGGTGTCCGCTCGAGCATAGCCTCGTCTGGGGCTATCGACACGACGACCTACTGCAAGCGAGACAGGACGCCGCGTAGCTTCCCCAACGGCAAGAGCAAGCAGTCGGTTTCGACACCCGCACAACGAAATGAGTCAGTGTACTCTCGTACTTATGTAGCTAGCATGTGTCTACTCTGTTCGAAGATTTTTGTTTCAATTGTTTAATATTCAAGTAGAGCGTGAACTTTATTACTTTTTGCTGTTATGTTGAATGCTATTTAACGATGCTTTTAGCGGGAATATCGACGCGCATACTAATAACTGGGTGGAATTTGAAATTTTACTTGAAACATTAGCGTGGTTATTATTGTTATTTGAATCTTTGTAAAATAACAGATAATATTATTGTATAGAACAAGTGAATTGATTTTACGTAAATCAAGCGGGTCAATGCACAACCTATCTAAGCTTCTACCTCTAGAAATTTGAATAACGAAAATAACTGCACCAACTCTAATTATTGATATTCCAAGCAAATATATAATTTCCTTTCTATAGTCCATTCAAATAAACAGCAAAACTTATACGTCAAACTGCATAACTATACATTATAGTCATTGTACACTCGTTAGCGCCTAAGGTATCATACAAATCATAAAGCACTCACTCATAACTTCATCGCACACTCCGCACAAACAGCCTCATCAACGCCTGTTTGTCGACGTTTAGCAACGACAATGCGCCACCACCGCTACCGCCGCACAAGGCTTCGGTGAGTAGCAGCGGCCAGGACAACGGCAACGAGGACTACAAGCCACCGGTACCGCCGCACCGCAACACCGGCGCTTTGGCTCGACTGCCCGAGACGCCTAAGCGTCGACACCATCTCCAACGCGCTAACAGGAGTGGCGAACACGTGGCTAACAGCAGGCGACAGCAGCAGCGCGAGCCGAGTCCAGGCAAACAGCATCATCACCATCGGCCCAGCAAGTCCAGAAGCGGATCCAAGAACAGCAGCAACCACGGATCCTCGGTCGAAGCGAACAAGGAGAGCAATAGTAATGCGGACGTTGCCTTTGTTGAGGTGCGTATCACGATTGTGCGTTTTTTTAACCATAAATTTGACTGAAAACACTAAATTGAGATTAAAATTTCATGGCTAAAACTGGTTCTCATGTGACACTGAATTAAATATGGAGTATTTTTGAAGAAAGGATATTAATCGTTCCGATATTTGTTAGTGGTCGGAGAATAGAAAGAAGTCGTAAAAACGAATTAACACGGATTTTTCTCTTCCCTTTGAGCGTTAATGGCTCTGTAACCATTCAATATGGCTTTTTTCAGTTTAATTCTACCACAAAGAGCTGCAAAGTTATAATGTAAAGTGATACTAATTCTCTTTGATATAAATTTAAAACAAAACAGTTCGTATACGTATCTTAGCGTGCACGAGATAAAATTATAAAAACCACTTTGTTTTATTAAAACGATCAATCCCATGCTGTACAAGCTTAACATAAAAATCGTGGTTTAAGCTTTGTTCCAATAACTGCCAACGTAGAAATAAATAAACTAATATACTTTCCCGAATACCTTAAATTCGAACCAGAATTAAATATTTCAACAGGTACGCAGCAGGGACGCAGATGCGCGT
Source organism: Cecidostiba fungosa (assembly GCA_900474305.1). Classification (NCBI taxonomy): domain Eukaryota; kingdom Metazoa; phylum Arthropoda; class Insecta; order Hymenoptera; family Pteromalidae; genus Cecidostiba; species Cecidostiba fungosa. Next base: position 9,670 of record UCOJ01001476.1, read on the forward strand.
GGCAAGAGGGCGCGATCGCGCGAGATAAAGCGCGCGACAGTGGTCGGCAATCCGATGTTTTCCTCCTCGTCGTCTAACTCGTCGAGCTCGTCGACGCACGGCGATCAGCACGACGAGCAGCAGCTGTCACAACAGCCCACGCAACAACAGCCGACGACGACAGCATCTTCTGCTGGGCTCGACGACCTGAACCTCGGCATGGATTACAACCAGATTATGCAGTACTTCGACAACCTCAAGGAGTCGAACGCCTAGGACAGGCCCGAAGGCAGCCCCGAGAGCCGCCGCCGTAGCCGCAGCAACAAACGCAGCAGTCTACGCTTCTTCTTCAGCAGTTCGCCGCAACAGTCGCAGTACGAGCAGTACGAGCAGCAGCCGTAGTAGACTCGTTGGGCTCGTCTAATGCCGGAAGCTTGGGTGTTGTCATTGATGACGCGAAGATCCAGCTGTCGCTCTTATCGTCGCTTACACGGAGAGCCGCACTGAAATTCACGCTTTTGAATCTCTAATACTATTTGTCTGTAAAATCAGATTGTTCGTGGACTGACGATAGACGTGGGTTTTTCAGAAATCCATGTACAGAATACTCGATAGTAGGTGCGGCTATTCTGTGTGAAGCGATTTTTTCGAGTCTGCGTAAACTTTGTTTTCTTCTTTCTCGTACGAACAAGTACAAGCTCTTACGAGGTAGGCAAATTTCACGCGGATTCGACGTGGAATTCAGATGGTTCCACACGAATTATCAATGCATTTATGATTCATACTAAAATATGAGTGCTAGTGCTGTGTAGTTAGAGAACAAGTGCAACGGAAGCATCGTAAGAACTATATATAAATACGTACCTCTCCGTTGCACGGATTTTGCGCAATGTTCCGGCTCTGCGCTGATACTCTCGTTCAATCAAGACTCGAAAAAAAACGGCATACATGTATTAACCAAAGCTTCACGACTATAAGGTACATACTACACTTTTAGGCTGCGACAGAGCTCGTTCCTTCATCGACGAAATGTATGTCTCCGAGTGCAGGAGATTGCGAAGAAAAACGAACGTGGAATGAGAGAGCAATAAATGTTTGAGCGACGAGAGATACCCAACGAGTCTATAAGCGAACCGGACGGCAGATGAGATACCAATCCGACTGCCGCGTGTTATTATTATTCTAGTCAGCTTCAATAGGGCAACGCATGAAACTTAAAAGATTAAACAAAGGATTAATGAGTAAAACTTAGTATTCGCATCGAGAAGATACACACAAAGACACGTATGCGCGCATTTAATTAACACGCTCACGCTCTTACACACGAGTACGTATATATAAATATATTTACACATAAAATTTTAGTGGAGACTGAGTGGATATTGCTTTTTTTACGGAGAAAACAATCTTTTTTCTCAGGCGCATGTCTATATATACATATTGTAACGCTGTACTTTTAAGATTCAGGACTTTTTGTAAAGCGAACAAGTACGAGTCAGTTCAAACTAGCACAAATGTCGACAATTAGGTTCTTCGTTTTGTTCACTAGTTTTCGTTTTTATAGAATGGTGTTGTTGTTGTAAAATATTTTGTTCTTATTATTTATTTTTTTGTGTATATTCTATGTACTGCGATATCGAGATCGCAAACTGCGTCTTGTACAACTTCGATTGCAAACGGTTTAGCTATAATTAAAAAAAAAATTATTGTATATAATTTGAATTTAACGATCATAAATATTGCAAGTCTTGGATAGAAGGGGAAACCCCAGTGTGCTAATCTTAAAGACGACTCAATACGCATGAACTCAGTCTCCTTGTAATCGAAAGGAGGCTAACGAAGAAAACGCCGAAATAAGATTCACCGAATACGTATAGACCGGTATATCATATTTCAGCGTTTTTTTTTTACACAAGTCTATAGCCACATACAGTCACTGTTCAACTACGGGCGTTATCATTATATACTACCGTTACAAGCGAAAATATTATACTTTTTGTCTCGTTTTAATGTTCTCTCAAATCTCTTCTGTATTAGCTTGCGAGTCATACTTCAACGTACGATAGAGAAACTCATCACAGTATTAACAGAAAACATTCATATAAGGTTCTCTTATACATTAAATAGCTGAAAGTAGTGAAAGGGAGAGAATTGATCACGTGTTACGATACGAGCGCGGAATTTCTTCTTTTTCGTTTGCACTCGCAGTCAGACTTGAAAGGACAGTAATGAAAAGAAGATTCACGCGCATGTTGTTAGATCTTCTACGTGTACGCGAACATCGTGTACTTGTAAAATTAACTAATCCTACCGTAGCTTTTTCAACTACAAAAATTCCTTGGTCTGTCCTTTCAGACTGGTGCTGGACACCTAGTGAATACTTTGTATAAAGATCTATGTTTAACTTACAGCATAATTTTTATTTATTTTAAATATTCTTTTTCTTAGCAAGTGCCATATATTTTTTTATTCAAAGAATTTTTTTAATTAATATAGTTTTTAAAATTAAAAACTTGATGACTGCTACTTTAAGTGGAAAATAAATGTCGCAAAGTATTAACTGGTGTGCGGTACTGTCGCATTACCTAAACATTTTTATAAATGCCCACGTTTACCTAAACTCTTCAAGCTTGTGACATCGATTTTTTACGAAAAAGAAACACTACGAGATCTATACAATATACATCTTCGTCGAGCTCGTGTATCTTTGCAGTGTGCTCGACCGTAATTTCGCACTGCCTTTTACTCGCTCTCTATACAAAATAAAAATTGCTTGCTTGAGCATTAACTGAAAAACTGTCGACGAAACGATGATTTAATTCGCGCTGTGATGTAAAATTCTTTACGCTCAACTTTATACTAATGCGTTAGTCTCTAAACGAAAATTAGAAGGCTCTGATTGGCAGTGCGATGAAGACGGAAACTGAAAAAGCAAAGATGAGATGACATGCTTTCCTTTTGAAAGAAGAGAAAGAAACGCCTAAAACAGTTGTGCGTTCGCGTTCGAGGTTCACTAGTGCTCTCGTTCGACGATGATATTACACATTATATAATCTGCCGTGCGTTGTGATGTTTGTAAATTTTTGCTTTATAAGACTGTGTATATACATATATATACTATACATATATATTATATATATATTACGCGAGGATTATTAAGATTGTAATAAGGAGACTCGCACGTTAAATTCTCGAACTCGCAATCACTGCATACTCGTCGCTTAGGCACAAAAAGTTTCAGTAAGACGAATCTTTTTGGCTTCCCTTCGCGCGACGCGGAAGCATTTTTCGTATCTTTTGCCATTTAGTTTCGACGATGTATAGACAGTCGTTAGAAGCTTTAACAAAAAGCAAAACCCTGTATCGATCATCCTGCAAAAGTGAAGTAAAAAAAAACTCGTAGTGGCTGAGTCAATGACCACCTGTGGTAAACTGGTAAAATGCATATAATTAACGATAATTATCCTCTAATAGCTATATAAAAGTATGTCTTCCGCACTGTTGGCGATTCATGACTCCTCACATCTCGAGCATGTAATATCATAACACTTGAGTGGTATGTGTGCAACTCCTGTTATGGCATCGCTTGTCTATTATACACAAAAATCCACACCTTTTTGCATGTGCACCGAAACGTTATGCCTATGTGTAAATTGAATCTGTCGATGGTATCAAATCTTTTGAGAGCTACAAGTGAAATTGTAAATGATTCGAGCAAAAAGATTAGCCATAAAGAATTTCAGGAAAGATGTAAACGGGCTTCCGATCTGGCAAAATTCCAAATCGAATCAAGAATGTATCTCAAAAGGTCGGCATCGATAGATTCAACAGGTCAAGCGATTGTAAAACGCTTAAGAATTAAAGCACCATCGCGCAGAAATGCTACAACTAAATTTCATCGACGCGATACGTATGTAAAATTCAGCATATCGGCTTGGCGAAGCGAGCAGTTTCGTTGAGCGAGAAGAAAAAAATAACTAGATAGCGCAGAGTGTGAGAAATATATATTTGCCCGGTATACCCCCGCCTCGCCTCCCCCAGAGTCGATTATTTTTGCGCAGCGCGTGGTAAAAGAGGGAGAGTATTAGGAGAAAAGTTTAGCGAACAAACGCACACGACGATTTCTATCCAGTGAGTGTATTAGAGAGCGTGTGACGATGACGGCAGCATCCGCAGCAGCAAGGATATGTGCATGTACTCGTGAAATTATTTCATTTTGTATGAGAGCCATGAATTCTGTATTTTTAGCACGCCATATTTTAAGTTACATTTGTGGGCGTTTAGCGTATAGAGCAAAGAAGTTAGATTATACAAGTTACGTGATTTTTTAAAATGATTTTCGACGGTTCGAGTAAACGTTATCTTTGGTTCCGAAGAAAATGAACAACAAATCGTACTATCATTAATTTTAATGGAATTGAATGTGTAATGAATTAAGTAGAATCATTCGAGAGAGAAAATTAATACATTAAGAAAAAATGCTCTGGCAGAAAGAGTTTTTCGATGTGTCTAAATGAATTTTGAGTCTCTTAATGTATTTCTTAATTTTAGGCGTACGCATACGTTGCGAGGATACCGTAAGCATCCCTCAAAGACTCTTATATCACAGTGTTTCATTTTTTTGTAAATTTTTAATTGTATATATACAGATCAATGCATCATAATGAGAAAATTGCTAAGAGTATTTCTTTCTCGTTCGAGCGCGCGAGCGCGTACTGATATATATTGTATTTTCATTTGTACAAACGACCAATTTTACTGAGAAGTTATAGCTTACTTATACGATATATTAGATTTTACGCAAAAGCAGTAGGGTGCGATTTTACGTAATCGACGAGCGCCAGCATTCGAAGATTTGACCAAATTTATAAACAAACTCGGTACATTTTATTATGTGGACTTTTGAATCTTAGATTCGAGACAATTCGTTTATTAACTTTTACGTATGTTTTTGTCGCTAAATTGTTCCGCAATTCACGATGTTAAATATTAACACTAATCGTTCACCTTTGTATTACATTATAGTTTATTTGCGTATGTTATTTTCTTGTACGTATTAGGATTCTCCCTCCGATATTTAATTCTAGAGTCAAAAGCAACACTTAGAAAATAAAATAGTTTGCATATACACTCACATCACACTTTTCATTTGTGCATAATTCATATCAAATTGTCACATGATCTTTTTCGGAGATGAAAAAGAGTCGAACTGCTGATCGATTATTATATAGTATGAATGCATATTGACGGATAGCAGAAAGCTTCATATACTATGCATCAGGCCGGAGTCGGTGATAACTTGACTTCGGCCTTATAAAGATACATCGCTTACAAATTCCATATGAGAGACAAATAAACGCGTTTCTAATAGTTAACGAAAACAAATATAAATATATATTATACATGAGACTCTAGTCCCGCAGCAGCAGAAGCAGCAGCAAGTATCATGTGCGGCGAGCGACACGTTGCCGTCCGCTATCGCGCGATTTCATATACATATTAATGATTAATAAACGAAATTTGTTCTCAAGAACGAGAGGGATGGAAAAATAAATATAAAGAACAAAGTAATAATTAACAAACAAACAAAAAAATGATTATATGGTAGATCGCAGTGTCGTTGTAGTGCGCATCTTTATGTTTTGCTAATTGTAGAGAGTTGTACGGCAACTCGTTATACATACATATATATATTTATGAGACGAGAAAACCAAGAAGTTCTCCTTTCGCCTACATGTACGTACCGCGACCTTTTGTAATTAATTTCTTGCGTTAGCGTATCTGTATTATTATTATGACCATTATTATCATTACTATTATTGTCATTATTATTATTATATTATTATTAATTTGTATATATTGGAGAATCTATTTTTTTTGTCTGTCATGAGGAGAAAAGTATGGATTGTATACATTATGATACTCATTCCTGTTGACATAATTTGAGGGCTTACCGTACAGTGAAATCTAGAAACTGAAATAACCGATTTTTTTTTCTTCAGTTCTTCTATTCTAGTTATATTGAACACCAAAATTTCAATGTAATAATAAAATCAGTTCTTTTAGTAAAAGCTTAATTGGGTAAAGTATATTTTTGTAAAAAGTGAACAAACGTAAAAATGAAGAAATCTATATATGAATTGTAAATATATTTGTGTTTAATCATTTGATTGACCAACTTACTGTGTAAGTATGAAAAGACAAAAGGAAAACGGTGTCGTTAAGCAAAAAGAAAAGATCGAATATTGAATTTCATTCTACGGTATGATCCTTGAAAGCAGTTGATACTTTTGCGCTTAAAATGTGGAGAGAGGAATATTTTCCACGAAAAATTAGATGATGAAGAATGAGAGACTGCGTAGCAGCAGTGTGCGTCGAGAGGGCCTTCTATTATATCCTGACAATGTAAAAGAGACATATCGTTACATGAATTTAAGTAGCGACGACGTATGTAATTTTTTTTTCACCAAGGAAAACTCTGCTCGCATGCATAATACAAATCTTTTTTCTATACATCTTCCTCTTCTGAGTCCTCGAGCGATTCAGAGTCAATAGAATGATTGCGTTTGCTTTCGTCGCTGTCCTTTGCTCTTTAATTATCGAAGAAGACGCACAAAGTAAATAACAAGCACTCATTCTATCGACTGATTGAATCGCCGAACGAGAGGAGACAATTAAAGCAGTTTAAAGGTCGCGTACGAATTTTCCCCACGTTCTTCTATCGGCGCTCGATCCTTTATAATTAAAATAAAAAAACGAGAGAATATATAGCTAGCGTTAAGAAGCACGAGCATATCGAGGGATGAAACTCGAGCGAGACGATAATAACAAAAAGAAAGAGAAGACTAATTTAATCATTCCTTCGACGCGACCAGTCGCGTGCTATACCTAATAAAAGTAAGCGAGAACAAGATAAATAAATAATGATAAACAGACAAAAAAAAAGAATAAACGAATCCAAAAAAGCAGCAATTATCGATATGCTATTTCAATGCGCCGGAAATAATAAGAATGTCGAAGACAGCGACGACGACCTTATATACACGCCGCGCGCTTTCCTCTTCTAATGTCCTCTCATGCGCTCGTTCCCCTTTCGCTCCATTACGAGATCTTTGTTATATCGTTGAATAGTACAATTTTCGATCCTAATCGATTGTCATTGATCATCGCTGTCGTTGCGCCACATTTTAGGTATATATACATTATATATAAATGAATCGTGTATTAGCCATCGCCCTGCCATCATCTATCTCGACCTTATACTTGCGTCGTCGTCGCTGTTCTCGTAGCTGAAAATCGTCACTAAATATTAAGATACGACTATTGCCTACTCAATGTACAATATGTAGTATTTACCTGTTGTTACCACCGAACCGTCGTCAAAGATATATAAAATATTGTCATTGTATCATAAATGGATTTGTTTTCATTTGATAATCCCTACACCTACGCTTTTAATTAAAACATTTTTTTTTTCGTGTAAATATACCACATTAGGTTCTTTCAAAGCACAAATGTCATGTAATTTTTACAGTTTTTATTTAACATTTAAAAATACTTACAAAATTACGTGTATTTGCAAAAGTAGAGTTTGTCAATCGGGGTTATCCACTTATGACAGCCTCCTAAATTATTTTGAATAATATATTTCATAGTATATGGATTTTCGTTATATTCTTCTTTATATCTTTCGTCATCTGCTGCTTGATCTAACATTTCTTGATTAACCGCTATAGCTTTAAACGGCAACTTGTGTGCTACTTCTTCCAAAGTTTTTTTTACCTGAAATTTAATTAAAAAGTATCAACAAGTTTTCGTGATGATCAGGACTATTTTTTTATTTTAACAAAAAGATTACCTCTGCATACTCAATTGGTCCCCCAACTTCAATAATCACTCTTCCAGCTTTAACAGGAGTAACATAGTGATCAATCGCACCTTTTCCACCACCCATTCTCTGACCTGCACCCTATTCACAATACAGTAAAGTATATAAAATTCAATTAACTTAAAAAATTATTGTTGAAAATACAGTTTGTAAAAGATAAAGTACCTTTTTAGTAACAGGTTGCCATGGAGCATCGACACGCCACAATGAAAAGGCTTTTTCAGGTAACTTTCTACCACAAGTCCAACGCACCATTTCAAAGTGACCATACTTCATTCTTCCACCTACCAAAGCCTAGACATGAAACATTATTAGTTGGAATCGATCATTTAATTTTTATATACACTATTCCAGAAAAAAAAAACTTACTACAACTCCATATTGTTTATGCAACAATTTGTTTAATACCAACTCAGGTCCTCTCATAAACCTGAGTTTCTTTTGCATTTTGAAAGGCCTCAATTGGGGAGGATACTGTGGTACTTTTGGTTGTATGGACAACTTTTTTCCTCGAGTGTCCGGTGGATATTCAATGTCTGTTAGACAATTTCAAAATTAATTTTTCTTTCTATGTCTATTCTTAATATTTTAATGAATTTGATTATCTGAGTTTTTCTTTCGCTTACCATACTTAATGGGTGGTGGAAAATGTTTGAGCCCAGCAGCTTGTATAGTTGTTCCGAACACATTGTTGCAAGCCGGAAGCACTTTTAAAATACATAACATTATAAATAAATTTTTTTTCTACTGAACGTAATAGAAAATTTGTATAATTTGCTTACCTGGGAGGCGAGAGCTGCACAAAAGCGAACGCGAAAACATTTTGACGACTTGAATCTCTTTGATATTTCGCGTCCTCAACTTCTTAAGTCTAGAGTTAAACTTAGGCCTTATATAGAAAATTTTAAAATATGTATGAACTATTATGTTATTATTTGATATAGAAAAACTACTCCGAAATCGTTTGATTTCGGAGTCAGGTTTGAGGTTATGTTTAGTTAAATGCGCATGGCAGACGACGACACGTTCGAGCGCGAAAAATGAGCGAGTTCAAATAAGTACACTTTGGAATACTAAAAAGTAGATAGGTATTGTATTATAAGTAAATTTCTATAAAATTTGGAATTAAAAGAAAATATTAATGATAAATAATTCAACTTTTTTCTCTTGCTTTCCAAAATTTAAACCTACTCAAATCTTGTGAAAATTACAATTATTACGATTGTATATAATTTAAATATATATATTGTTAGTGCACGCTACATATTATATACTTAATGTATACATATATAAGTATAAATATACCCGACGAAATGAACTGTAACGATATTTCAAAAGAAACTTCCAAGTTTTGATAATTTTCTCAGAATATAAAACGATTTGCTATTTTAGTCACGTGTTATTGATATAGATACTGTGATGTGAGAACATGCGGTATAAGTAGGTATTGCGGTGTGTATTCGCGGCGTTTGTACTGTACGATCGAGAGCCTACAACCTATATACAACAAGTCGGCGAACTCGTGTAAACGTTTCTTTTCTAAAGATTTATTTAAATTCTCACTTAAACGTACAGCTTTCGACTGTTATTATTTAACGCTTTAACGATCAATACTTGTATTTCAAAACGTGTATTAAAAATGATTGCTTGAAGTAAAGTTTTGCAAACCTAACCTCTAAGAATGTTTTCGATAAATTCTTTAAATCTTTGAGTGTTATAAAAAATCTTATTTAAGTACTGATCTTGTTGACTAACTCGAGAATAGTTTCAAGATGTTGTTAAAAACCTTGCAACTGACTGTGAGAAATTTAAGGGGCATCAGTCGTGTGATAAGTACAGAAACGTTTCCCAGTATTCAAGCACACAGTTACAGTAAATGGACATCTAGACAATATGCAGCTATTGTTAACGAGGATGAACTTTTTGATGTCGAAGAAAACACAACACCTGCTCAGGCAGTCAAGAAAACTAGATCTCGATCAAGGCGATCGAGGGTTAATGAAATGGAGAAGGAAGATTCAAAATCTGCTGAAGTAACTTTTGAGGATGAAATTGAAGAAGAAAATCCAGTAACAACTGCCAAAAATATCAAAGCTGCCAAAGCAGCCAAATCCGTCAAAGCCCTCAAAGAGTTCAAAGCTGCCAAAGCCCTCAAAGACTCAAAAACAGTCTTTACAAAATTATATGAAAATGAGAAGATAGTATCGTAAGTTCTTTATTTAATTGTCTGTTAATACATGCAGGGTAATCTAAATTGCAGTTTCTTTTACTGTTATTAAGGTCAATAATGATGAGTCTGAAATCAAAAAAACGTCGAAAAAAGAACGAGCAAATACTTTTAGAGGGTGTCCGCTTTATAGAGGACGCTATGGAAGCTGGAGTAGTTCCGGAGTACATTTTTTTCAGCAGATGGGAAGATATTAAGCATATTGATTTCTCAAAGCATGGCACCAAATTGTTTAAAGTAACATATCGAAACATTCAATTATGGTCAACTCTAACAACTTCTCCAGGTGTTATGGGTAAGTGTACAATAAGTCACTTATTTAATCATCATTATTAAACGTAATGTCTAAAAATTTATATTTCTTTAGGAATTTTCAAGAGACCAGAACCAGTAAAAGTAAAAGAATCTTGCTTGCCAATAACTATCATTTGTGATAATGTTCGAGATCCAGGAAATATGGGTTCAATCTTGAGAGCAGCTGCAGGTGTAGGCGTCGAGAAAGTAGTATTGACAAAAGGTTGGAAGATATTTTTCGTTACTATTGAGCAATTTTTAATATTTCTGTTTAAATCATTAAATTTATTCATCACGATTTTAGGTTGCGTTGACTTTTGGGACACCAAAGTCTTGAGAAGCGCAACAGGTGCGCATTTTCGAATACCAATTTTAGGATCACAAGAATGGAAAGACATCAAAGAATCATTAAGCGATGACGCTCAAATTTACGTTGCCGACAATAACGTCGATGTATACAGCGAGGATTTCGCTGAAACCGAAACGACAGAAGAAAACTCAGAAGCAGACACAGAGACAGTAATTCAAGAGCCAACTAAAACGAAATCACCAAAGACTTACAAGAAAGACCAGAATGACAGTTTGCATCAGAGACATTCAAATCTTCCAGCAATCCCATACTATGCTGTAGACTATACACAGGACCAAGTTATTTTGATTATTGGCGGTGAAACAGAAGGGTTGAGCAAAGAATCCTATGACTTGATAGAAGAAAAACAAGGAATACGTGTAAATATACCATTGGATAACGACATAGACAGTTTGAACGCAGGAATGGCCTTAGGCATTGTTGCTTTTGAAGTGAAAAGGCAGTTTTTGCGAGTTCAAAAAGGATTGAATTATTTAAAATGGTAGTTTGTAGATAATTTTTCTAAAAAATTTATAAAAATTGTAAATTACAAAAAAAAACTAAATACGTTTTTCTAATGTAACATTTACGAATGGATTTTTGTAAATTTAATTTGTAACTGTTATATATTTTGTTTACAGATTAAATAGCGTTACCAAATGTTATTCTGTAGTTTTATACTTTACCATCAGAAGCTTGTTTCTAACGCCGATTGAGAGATGACAGCACTTGCTAAATCTGTCCACGAGAGGAATGACACGAGAAAAATGATTGATTGCAATTCAGATGAATTTACAAATTTAAAGTTGCAATTTCGTTAATTAACTTTTGAATAGATTAAATCTGAGAATAACCGAAATGATTGACGGTTATTGAAAATTAAATTTTCTCTTCTATATTTTTTGAAAATGTAAAAGTTAATTCTGTTAGACGTATAATTCCACGCGATACACACATTGTAAGTACTTAATTTTGTAAAAATTAAGATAAACTCAGCCAACATTGTTCATTGTATTGTATTTTGTAGTAAGCAGGTAGTAAACTATAATTTGTTAAAAGTTGACAGATAGTAACTTAAGTGGCGTTGCGTAATCCACGATATCCTATGCATTTTTATTAAATGTCCACTTTATAGCAATGATTAACGATTGCGATTACAATTATATAATGATAACTATATATAAATAATTTTGAAAAATGATATCTAAGCTTTTGTATTAAGAATTTCTCTCGAACTGAAAGAAAATTTCCGACGATGATCCCATTACGAAACTGAAAATTTCGAAACTCCCTTAGCCGCAATAACCCATTTGGAGAAAGTTATCATATTATCCTGTATGAATCTGGTCCCATCGATTTTGGAAAGCGGAATTCGGAGCTCACTTTCGATCTCTTGCAGCTCTTTCACTTCAGCTGAGACTAATACGCTTGTTGAATCATTTTCTCTCGTATCTTTCAGAAAAGCCATCATTTATAGAATAGAACTGAATATCGTTACAGAAAATCTACCTGTCCAATCAAAATCTCATCTCGATCAAAAAATCTTCGTTGAACAAATTAAAATACACGCATTACATAATGCAAGAAAGATGTCACATAATAGGGAAAAAAAAATTCCGACTACACCCACACACAGAGCGAATCGTCGTCGACGAGCACAGCAGCTAGACATAACGAGACTTAAGGGCGCAGCCGGTCGGTATCGATTCCGAGGGAAGACCGCACCCTGCGCGTCATAAGCTTCGTCGTCGTCGTCGTCGTCGTCGTAGTTGTCCTATCCGTTCCCTCCGTCTATACTCGCGTGTCTCTCTTATCCTAATTTCTCCATGGTTTTTCTCTTTTTTCCTCGTGTGTCTGAGCCAGCGACGCGTTATTGAATTTCACGAGCCGTTTGCAAACAGCTTTTTCTAAATGGATTTTCGAACGACGGCAATGGGATTGTGTGGTATTGTTGCGTATCTTCTCTCTTTCTATTATGCGTAATGAAAGTAATTTTAGTTGATTAAAATTGAATTCTCTCGTTAGAATTATATTATACCTTCACTATCAGAATTTAAGCTGGAATAATGAATTAAAGCGCCCTAATTTAATTAGAAGGATATTATAACGACGTGTGTATTAAACTCATAAGCGACAATGGATTAGCTTGACATAGAAGGTCAATTGGGGACGATTGAGTTATCAGTATAGCCATATAGTTTTTTATAGAAAAAGAAAAGTTCGCGCCTGATATAAATTCAGCGCAAAATCTATTGAGGAAGCACACATATATGCGTATAAAGCTAGCAGGAAAGTCTTTAATTCAATCTCATGAATTGTGTATTATAATACAAACATGCAAACCCGTTTACCTAGATACTTTTATTCCAGCAACTTTATACATTCAGTGGATTACAATCAGCAAACAACAACTACGATGATAGTACACAAAACAAATAATAATATCTCAGCACAGTTATACAGAAGTGTACGTTATATTATAAGGATCGTCGAAAGCAGCGAAACAATTCAAGCTCTCTCTCTCTCGCGTTTTATTAATAGAACCCCCTTGGAGCCTCAGCAGGAAAAGAAAAGCTCGAGTCGAAGCCCAGAATATACTTATACACACAGAGCGGCAAAGGCGGCAATCGATTACGAACGTTATAACGTCGAATCGCATGCCTCGGTTGAATAAAGTTAATTAACGAATACTATATACACGGAGCCCTTTCTCTCCTCGTCGACTTCTTTTCTACGGCTCTTTTGCGGCTATGATGCTAACGCGATTAAAAATTGAAATACGCGCGCGCGGCTCGACTTATTGCATTTCCGTGTAGAATATGTATGGATGTATGTTATAGATAGTTAAGTATATTAATTTTTAAAACTCAGGCATGAAATGCGCCTTTTTTAATTTTCTAAGCATCAGGGATGAAGGCCAGATGCACATGTGGGAAAATCTGCGTAAAAATTGCAGCTGCTGGAGACGAAGCAGTGCGTATATTTGGAAAGTTTCCTTTTCAGGAGGTCTCTCTGCACACATGCTCTTAGCGTGTGGCTAATGCTTATGCTGGTATATGTATATAAGGGCAGTCGAGTAGTTCCATATTTAGAGAAAGTTTCCAACGAACTCGTGCAGTCCTGTGGCTGTTTGTCACTTTCAAAATCATTTCGGAAAATTTTAAGCCAGAGAAGTTTTATTATACATCAAGTGTTGTGTACGGATAAAGTACAAAGTGTATAAACTTAAAAATAAACTCTCGTCCATTTTTCGCAACGATCTCAGGATAAAATTTCGATTTGTCATATTATAGACGAATAATTGCAACGTTCGCAATCCTGTAATTTTCTCCAACTCATGCAGATTTCCACCTATCGAACACAATTAATAGCATCGATTAATCCCACAAGTCCAAAAGACTCTCCGGAAAATATATCGAAACGCGACTTACTGGCAATTACGCAAATTGCGCTAAAAAGAGAGAAAAGTATTATCGTCGAGTTAATTAAAAGTGCAGTCTTGCAGCACCTATTTTTACATGTGTGTGACGAGCTATTATATACCTACTCTATACACCTGATACACACGCATAATTTTGCATTTCATACGATCGTGACTCGGCGCTATCTTTAAATTGCTAATACCACACACTACTCGCGACGAAGACACTTTTCATCATCGAGTTCTGTGTGTGTTTGAGTATATTAGGAACGTTTTGAGAAAATTTTATCGTGATTTTACACGTTCAAACGTTTTGTTGGTGTAATTATATTAACACGACGTCGTTGTTATTATATCGTCGAGTGAAATCTACGACGCGGAATTACATACAAAGAAATTGCGCTTTGGTTGATGACTTTTACGCGTATGTGTTATATGTATTGATAATTTGAAGCTGTTCTAAAAATAGTACACGCGCGGTAATGAATATTAACGGGATAAGCCTTGATTTACTGATTAATTTATGCTAAAAGTTTCACTATATATTATGCTAAATTTACAGTTTTTTTCTCATGTGAAATTCAGTGTTTTACTTCGATGCATATACACTGTTAACAAAGCTGAACTTGTAACATTATAGTGTAAAAGTAGCAATTTTGTATATAACAGACTACTGGTTCCATGTATATCAACACTCCGCAATAATTATTATCAGTAAATTCATTCGTTAGACTTCAGGAAGTACACGTATTTATATACTTCGTCTCCAGAAATTTTTCTTACGTAATTTAACTCGATCCGCACGAAAAAATCTGCATAATCAATGACGCAAATTGACAATAAAAGGATCATCACGCATAGGTATGGCAATTAATAAAATAAACGCGCGCATCTCACTGACGCACTGTTGAAAATAGACTCACAGCTTTTAACGATCGACAACCGATAAATCAATTTCCGCGATCACACATTATATTTGCAGAAATTTTTTACAACACACACACGTCGAGAGACTATAACAGTATAAGGTATAGGGCTATTATACACTTTGAGAAACTCGCGTGTGAAACGGGCGATAAATCCCAAAGTTAACGTTTTAATCAATGCCGCCTGCACCGCTTCTGTATATACGTGCACACAGTAGGCTTCGTGCGAAAACAAATCATTTTGTTATAAGAGTTACGAGTGGAGGATAAAAATTTAATCTTAAGTTTGTTGAAATAAAAAATCCTGAACTATTCCAAGAATATAATTATATGCATCCCAGGTGGATGTATCTCGGGAAATCCTTTAAATTCCAGTCATATATCCCGCTACATACACATCCTCCCAACATTAGCATCGAAACGAGAATTTCGGAAAAAGCCTCTCTCTTGAGTCATAAATTAATCCGCGCGCGAGCGTTTACCCTTTAAGAGGGGTCAGTGTCACGTGCGTTGAGTTCGTTGACTGCTTCGCGTCGTATATATACATATATATATGTATATGTATACTCCTCACTTTCTCTATACTTGGTGGTATGTGTGCGAGAGCCACAGCCCTGCCGACCGGTTGGTCCACCCTTCGACGTCGTCGTGCTTCCAACTTTTTCTTTATAATACTACTGGACGTTTGTATTATATATTCGAGTAATTTTTGAAAATCGCGCCGATTTTTAACTCTTTTGAATAAGAAATCTACACCACAGCTCTTTTTTTACTTAACTCAGGGATAACGGTTGCGATAACCGGTGCATTAACTGTTAATTTACCTCTGGTGTATATACATGCTAAGGATATATAGTCGATGAAAATTCCTGATGCTCGTGTATAATATAACTTTTCGTACGACCGCTCGAAAAACTTCCAGACCAGGCTTTACACACACGTGTGACGCTGTGAATATGTATATATTGGAGGTCGAAGGCCAGCATTGCTAAATATTCATCGACGACCGTCGGTACAACTGTCACACTAGCTTCCGCTGCTGCTGCTGCTCTCCTTCTTACACAGCCTCGTTTTCTATAATAATATCTAGATATATATACGGCGTTGCACCAGTTCCTTGTATATTAGAGATACTTTGAGCATCGATGATTTTATTTAGAAAAAAAAAGGAAAATTGGGTACTTTGAAGCTAATATGCGACATTTTCTCGTAAAATGAAAAAAAAGTGATTCTAGTGTGTTATAATATACGAGCTCGACGTATAGCGGTATACACATAAAAGCACATATATAACAACGTAAGGTAAGAAGAGGAATAAACTTGTTAGGGTAACAGGTAGGTATATACATATATACATATACAGTTATTGGTCCTTCGAGAGTCGTATACTATTATCTGCAGCCAATCAATTTTCTCTCCTTATTACTGTAGTCGTAATCGTAATGAGAGGTTGCGGAGCACCGCCGAGTCGCCCGTTTTACGGCGCTGCTGCTCGCACTTTATATATATACCTATATATATATATACTTATACATCATTGTAGTCAATGAATCGGAAACGTGTGCCACACACACACACAGCACTGATTTATTTATATATCGATTTCAATTTCAAATTCTCCCAATCCTCATCTATGCGACTATTACATAAACTTACTCACGATTAATTAATATGAGTATACAATAAACATCAGCTTTATATACCGCTACATGATCATCAGAGATCGAATACTCTGTGCATTCTGCATACTAAAGAAAAATTTTTCAAAATCTCGTTCAATTAAATCCCTCGACGTGGCGAACATATAACACAATATACCTCGTCGTCGGTGAGCAGAGCGACACGCGAAGGAGTAGAAGAAGAAAAAAAGAGGCAACGCGAGGCAGCGGTCGATATCGTCGTGCGATGGCGTGATGTCTGTCGCGCCGCTACTGCTGCTGCTGTGTATACTTATATATATGTATATGCACGAGAAAAGAGCGAGCAGAGAGGCGGAAGGAGGATAAGGATGATGAAGAAAGAGGGGAGTGTATACCTATATACCTGGGAGTCGAGTTACCGAAATGTTTATCTTTAGGGGAATGAATAATTTTTTTTTTTTCAAGTTTGAAAAACGTGTTTTTTTATTTTCTCAAATTATATATACACTTGTATTATCGTAGTGAAATTTAGTTTTGCATAATAATTATCCAAAAGTGCTATAGAATATGCAGCATAAAAATAACACTTCGATCGTACCAATATAAGCATCGAAAAAGCTCATCACAGTAAAAAAGCAGTAGAAAAAGTCTCAGTCATTCGTTCCATCGAGGCTCGAGCGCATCGACGAGTAGGCCGGGGGGTTATCAGTCCGAAGAAGAGAGGGACGAGGGGTTCGTTTTCCTCACTCCACGGGTCAGTGGCGCCAAGCGCGTAAACACCCTATTATCTACGTACGCTCTTTCTCTCACTCCTCACACATAATATATATATATGTACACTTAGCTGCGGCCAAATTAACGACTCGATAGTAGCTCGTGAAGCTTTACGTAAGATGCGCGTGAGGAGATCGTTTTGTTGCTAGGGGGTATTTCAATTTTTTTTTCTTTAAGAGAAATCGATCTATAACTTTTCGATTTTGTTATATAAAAAAAAAATAGTCAGTCCCAACACTTGCTGTATATAAACTTGCTCGAAACAATTAATGCCGAGAACTGAATCAACCGCGCTATACAATAATACAATTAATGATCTTGTGGACATGCCTGATATTCCTCGAATCCTAAGTGACTATACGATGCAAATCAGCAGCTTTTTTCGCATCGGTATACATTTATATATATATATATACAACTGCCTCGAAATGAGACCGCGTATTATATACCCAACAACTCATCGGGGGGGAGGGAAAAAAATAGCCAAACGAGCAGCTCTTATAAAGCATCCTCGACATTTTCATTACTCTTCGGCATTTCTCTCTCTCTACTCTCGTTCGCCGAACACGAGTAATTAAGAGTCGAGCCATCTCACTAAATCAGCCGACAACGGCTCTCTCTCTCGCTCTTATATATTGCCAGCATTGCCGTATATACATACTCGAAATGTATATTAGCTGGTGTGGATGCACTTCTGTATATCGAACGATGTGTACTTATATTCTTCTTTTTTTAGTTTTCGTTTGAGATGCAATATATGAGAGGCGTATATTATTGACTTGGCCGCGACGAGGAAAGTATACTACTTTAACGCCGCTATGCTTGTCAATACACACGTGCGACCTTTTTTTTCGGTCGATAATATTTAGGACGCGATGAATATTTATTTTTCTCTCAGATGAGCGATAGGCTTTTATCAGATATAGGAATTTTAGTCGAACGCGTGTGTATATAAGTCGTCTGCCTGAGAGAAACGATAAGACTATATAGAAAAAATTTTTCTTTTACGGTCTAGATACAGAATGACATTATCTTGTTCTTTTATTACCTAAAAGCCAAAGTTAATGTCAGAATTTCCTTTTTTTCCTGTATCAAATAAAAGAGACGTCAACGCCAGCATCAGCTGAACACCACCCACAATCCCTCGCCATTTTCCTCGAATCCGCAATGTCGGTCCAGAGTTAGAGGGTGGATGCTGCGTTGGTTATTGGGGGAGGCGTCGTCTCGAGATAAGCTCGGGGGTGGATCTGACTTTCCCCTCGCGCTCGCGCTTTTACTCTTGCGAATAGTCGACACCTACCATATAAGCAAAGAGAGACGCGTATACCACACCCACTGAGGATGATGATGGCGAATTCAGTTTTTTATTTTTTTTTTATATGCTACTTTTTTAGCTGAAAGAACATATTGTATGTTTTCGTGGAATATTATCAATAAGGAATAGTGCATAATGTACGTGGCAAGACTAAGTAATGCTGCGCATTTTTATATAGAATTATCTTTATTTTATTCTTGATATAATATATTTTAATGATTTTAGCGTTTTTTTCAAGATTATCAATTTTTCAAGACAAGAATTGTGCATCGAGTATTAAAATTAATTTACAGTGTAAAAATGTACCTAATCATTAAAATTTCCAATGCGATGCTAATATATAGGTATAAATGCTGTTAATAGCTTCGAGTACATAGTTCTGTTGTTTGCTATTTAGATGACCTTTGCAAATAGCGCGAAAAATCGATAATCCATAACTCAGTTACAATATTGTGAGTGGAAAAAATGCAGCAGCCAGTTTGATTTTCAAAATTGAAAAAGAAACACATCCTCGAGTTATAAGTTTCATTCTCTTTGGACTGTTTCTAAGACTTACTAGAATTCAATTAAAAGAATATTCAAAAAATTGCACGTGTGGTGCTTTTATTTGATGCAACAAATGAAATTAATATACTGCTTTAAAATGTTACTTCATTTTCTTCTTTTCTATTGTATTTGTGATTTGCTGGATAATCGCTTTCTACAAAAGGTTATTGCAGCTGAACTAAAATCTAATATTGACATGTCGTTAAAAAATGAATCACCCATGTTGGTAAGAATATTTTTAAGTAATTATTAATTTGAATTATTATACAGCTATTATTAAAACAGTTGCATTAACTGATTTGAAGGAAATACTTCTTGATACATGCGACAGTGAGAAATGGAATAATAATGTTCTTCTCATCATTGACAATGCAAATCATCGTACTACTTTTGAATGTTTGTCTTCGAGAAATAATCCGATATATTTATTTCAAAGTAATGTTAACTTTGACTCTCGCAGAGGATTCCGAGAAATTTA
>UCOJ01001477.1:0-29449 GCA_900474305.1 Cecidostiba fungosa
CTATAAGAGTGTAGTGCATACTAGTGACTTTAAAGATTGACTCATTTTTCGGTCATCTCAGGGACGCTTTGCACCAGAAGCTTACGAGCCACTGGATAAGCTGAAGATTCTGAACCTGAGTAGAAATCAGTTCCACTCGCTGAACCGCGATCTGTTCGAACACGTAGAAGATTTGAAGACTCTAATACTTTCCGGCAATCCATTCGCCACTTTTGATCAGCCGTCGACCATAGCCATCAGTGACCTTCCGTATCTCGAAGAATTGGACTTGAGTCATTGCCAGTTGAAGAATCTGGCCGATAATACACTGCACGCCGTTAGGTAAAATTTCTATACTGTCATTCGCACACCTTATTTATGGCGTATAAAGCACGACAATTGAACAAAATCATAAAATCTTCACCAGGTACCTGAAGAAACTGAACATCAGCTACAACGAATTCCCAAAGATACCAGACGCTCTTCGCGACACCCCTTCCCTCGAGACTCTCGTCCTCGATGGCAATCCAATCGAGATGTTTGGTATGAAAAACTCGTTCCCTGTCATGCCAAAACTTAAGGAACTGAATCTTCGTCACATGCCAAAGCTACTGACCATCGACAGAGCTGCCATGTCCAATCTGGAAGCTTTGGAGATCGTGAGGATCGAGAACTGCACTTTGCTGCAGGAAATTGACGATGATGCTTTCGCTAAACAGGTACGATGTAACGATACTTTAAAAAAAAGCGAGTCGTTTAATCGTCTAAAATCAATTAATTTCCAATAACGTTCAGAACGACGTAGGCGGCACGACTTGGCCAGCTCTAAAGATTCTCAGCATCTCGAACAACGCTCTGCACTATCTACCCGGCAATCTACTCGTCCGATGGGACAGACTCGAAGAATTGCACCTGATGAACAACCAATGGGGCTGCGATTGCGACAATCAGTATCTCGTAAGTCAGCCGATGAATGTTTTCTCTCTCTCGCATACGTTCGCTTATGTACATATAGTACCACACGCTTCTCTTCATCATGTACATGCGTATCGATCTGTGTATAAAAAGTTTTATCTCTCGACATCCCGATGCAATTACCGAGAACATCCGGGAAATGCAGTCGGAGGAAGGAATATAATTTCGTTTTCGCGGAATTTGGGATACGCGCACTTTTCGGGCTTTATACGTATGCTGATTGATTGTTTTTAGAATAAATCTGGAGTAAGGATGTGAGTCATGGGTGTGTATTGCACTAATTTATTCTCAATTAGATGGTATTGACAATCAAAGTTGTGATTCATACGTGATTCATTACGCGCGCGCGGATGTCAATAAATTGATAGGAAACTCTGTATCTGGATGAGTATAATAATATAGTGTACGATACTCGAAAGTTGTAAAATTGAAATAAAATTACAGTACATATGCGCTCTGGAATTCCCAATTAGTCTGCACAATTGGATTATCTTCGAAATATCTAACAAAACGAAGCATAACTCCGCGAACCTTTGTTGTCTTATCAATCGCGATCATTATCTCTTTCTATAACTGCTTTCCCCAATGTTAGCTTTCAAAATCGATACCAAAAATTACGTCACTATACAAATCAATTCAATCCTTACAGATCGGCACACTTCTCCCGCAACACGGCAAGCGGCTAATGGGTGCGGAAGCCGATCTCCTCACCTGTGCCTCGCCAATCGAGCATCAGAACAAGACTCTGGCTGAGTTAGCCGGTCGTCAGCTTCGCTGTCAGGACATGTACGGTGCCAGACCGGAACGTGACGCAGCCGTTCTCGTGGGTATGCTCATCGGTGTTCTCCTCGCCGTTCCGGCCGTCCTTGTGCTCTTCGTCCTCTGGAGGCGAGGATTCCTCTTCTGCGGAGCCCAGGGACCCGCGAGCTTTTCAAGAGCTTTCTACAGACGCGCGCCACCTTACGACGACGATGTCTAGTGCTTTCGGGTTACTTTCTGGATGAGAAAGCTTAACCTTTGAGAACGATGACCAATGAAAATTAGTTCTTTTTTTAAGATTTATTTCTAGACTGTGTAAGCTAGTTCTATCATTGAATAATTTAAGATTCACCTTACTTTTTAAGTCTATTTGTACTATCTATTGAGTTAAGCATTCACGAGAACGTGCGTGCCGGCGAACAAAAAGACGAAACATGTACGAAATAAGCAAAGTTTTGTAATAATAAATCGAAAAATAATTGCACTCGTTCTTCAAATTCTAACCATAATCGCCATCAGCTAAAAGCACCACCGAAAAATGTTCCTCCCTCCAGCAGCAGCAGCAGCAATTTTCCCATTTTATAACTCGCGTCAAACACGGCCGCGACCACAACGTTGCAGCGAGAGCAGCAGTGTAGGTCACAGCAGCAGCGCAGCAGCAGCAGCGGCAGATTGCGGTGGCAGCCCGGCCGTAGTGTACGTAACGCAATTAGCCCGGACGTTAATTTACTCAATGATCGCGCGCGACGCAGCTACTCGGCCTACAACTATAAGTGCCGGCACGCGCCTACCCTCGGCTGATATATGCAGAGCCTGTCCGAGATGTGTGTAGGTACACGTGCGTCAGCCTCTGCTGTAATTGATCTGCGTCAGTGGATGTATCCTGTAAGCGAGTTGCGGCTGAATTTCGTCTTTTAGCAAAGCTTGAGCTTTTCAATGGGGGGATGAGCGACTAGAGTAAACGCTCTAATTCAAAATTTATTTTTTCATAAGGAATCACCCAGTCCTCTCTGGTATAATGAGATGTTTCAATTGTGCCCGGCAGTTATTCAACATTATACTTGCCGCATTATAAGCTCTAAAGACCCTCCTCTGTAGGTAAGCTTCTCAGAACGGAAAAGTCGACTAGGAAAAATGTCCTCCTCCAGTGCGCGCATAAGCATATACGCGTATAAAAGGATTCGAAGAATGCGCGCAAGAACTTCATAATCCATCCATGTACGTACGTATACATATACCTACACCCGCACGCGTACGTGCGCGCGTATATAGCCTTTTTCCTTTTCAAAAGAAATTTCATCAATGCGCGCGCGAGAGCGCGGCTAGAATTCCCGAGTTCCCGCTCCGCGCGGCGGGAGAGCTGTAGCAGGGAAAAAGTTGTGCGGATGCGACTACGAGCGGCATTTTAATTTAATCAAGCGCGAATTAAGTCTTTGTCGTGCGGATTTGAAAAATTAAAATTTTCACCGATGAATATCCCGAGGTTTTTCGTTATTAAAGCGCATATAGTAATCCTCCTGCGCATAATATCGTGTGCACTGACCATATCCTTGTATACGGACATGACGCATGTAACCGTCGAACTTTCTGATGATTTACATATTTTAAATTACGCGCTCGCAAGGCGTCGGCGAAATAAATTTCGAAATTCCTGTGCATCGCAGCCGAAACTGTCCGCTGTAGCCCAGTCTCGCAAAGAGAGAGACAGTTAACACGGTAATCAACATCAACCACCGCGACAAAACAGATTTGCCCGCAGCAAAGCAGCCGGCCGCTGCATAATACCTCAATCTCCCCACCAGCATCCAGCAGCTCTCTATCTCGAAATAAGCGAAAGAAGCGGCCGCTGCAGCTATATACACCGCTTATTCACCATTACACCCCCACGTGTATACACACATAAGTATACGCAGATAAGAGATGCATACAGTATTAGTAGAGCTGGAGATAGAGCGCGTGTCATGGCAACGAGGGGTGAACTCCGCCCCTAGAGGCGTCGCGAGTCTATCCAATGGCGAGCTTGCAGCCCTTGCAGGTGGGGGGATGACGAGAAGCCGAGGAGGACGATTGCCACGGTCAATCGCGCGCGCGCAGGGTTGACGCACCGGAGCGAAAGGACCGCGGAGAGCACGTGCATGACTTTCCCCGGTGCAGCGAGCCATCATCGCGATGACGACCAGTTGTTGTGTTCAAGTGACCACTACGATGCGATTACAATGATGTGTGTGTGATGGAAAAGCTCGGCTGAGCAAAGTGCGTTTGGAGATATTTTTAGCCCGCAGGGGCGTCGGAGAGGAGAGAACCTGTGCTACGCGATGGTGCTGGTTTTTTTCTCGTAACGCTGGATTATCTTCTCGAGATTGTATTGCCAAGTGAAGTTCTGCTGTGCGCGTGGTGAGATGCTGGAGAACGGGGAAGCCAACGTCGCGCGTCGATGGGATTCTGACTTCACGAGAACGTGATTATTCAGGGTAAGAGTGAAATTAAAAAGCTGTAATCGTAATTATTATAAATTCAGTTATAACCATATAGGTACAACTGTCGTCATACCCTCGGCAATGCAGTCGACGTGTCAGCAGCAGCAAGCGCAGCAGCAGCAGCAGCAAAACGCGAGCTCGGCCAGCCGCACGTCCTTCCTAATCGAGGACATCCTGAGTCGAGGCAACGCCGCTGCGGCCGCAGCCGTTGCGGCTCACAATCAACAGCAGCAGCAGCAGCAGCAGCAACAGTCTCAACAGCACAACAGCAGCAATGGACACTCCATGCATCATCATTCGAGCGCGCATCATCACGGCTTGTCGAGTTCGCAGCAGCAGCATCAGCAGCAACAACAACAACAACAACAACAACATCAACAGCACACGGTACGTGCTTTGGTGGGTTGAGCTTGCGGTTGAATTTTTTAAATTAGTGTTTGTGTGGTGTATTAAAGTCTGACGCGTATGTAGTGATGTTTTTGGTGCATTGAAAGCGCGCTTTGGTGTAATGCATGATTTTCGTAAAACGAACGATGCAGTGTTGAAATATCAAAATCGAATAAATTGTTTACTCAGCAGTACCAGCAGTTTGCGATCAACAATCTGCTGCCGGGCTACCCGACGGCGCCGCCCGCCGCGGCGGCTTTTTTCCTCGGGCCGTTGTTCGGGGGAGCCGGTATGGGCGTCGGCGTCGTACCCGGTGTTGGTGAGCTTGCGGCGCTCAAGCACTGTCGCCGACGGAAAGCCAGGACGGTGAGATATCATTATTATTGTTTCATTATGTTAAACTGCTACCAATAAGTATATAGTAATAGGTGTGGGGCTGAGCTTCTCAAGCTTCCTTCAAAAAATTTTGAAAATATACAGTGAATAAATGAATAAAAATATTATTGCTCGCGAATCTTTTTTCTCCATCCAGCAATTATCTATATAATTTGAATAAAAATGAATTATGCTTCAGGTCTTCAGCGACCAGCAGCTGGCAGGTCTGGAAGCTCGTTTCGAGGCTCAAAGGTACCTCAGTACCCCCGAACGAGTCGAGCTTGCGGCGGCGCTTCATCTTTCAGAGACGCAGGTCAAGACGTGGTTCCAGAATCGTCGGATGAAGCACAAGAAGCAGCTCCGAAAGCTGAGTAGTGGTGGCGGCGGAAGTGGCAATACCGGGAGCAGTGGGTCGACGAGTCAATCGTCGGGACAAGGCACTGGTCAGTCGGCATCGACCACCTCACCTGCTGGTAATTATTTCCCACCAGTCAAAACTATTTAATGTGTGCATATGTCAGAAATTATACTTTCCATCGAGAGTAATTTTTGAGAGCTGTTTTTCGCAAGCGTAAATAATATACATCAGCATAAAAAAATCACTTACCGAATAAACGTCAACCTCGTAAGCGTCGGCAACGAATGCTTTCAACCAGCTCATCATCGTGTACATTGTATATACGCTGATGCACCGCACACATCCCCCAGCAAAAGTGTCCTCTGCGCAATCGCTAAAACCCAAAAATCCACAAGCAAATTTCCAGTCTGCCAACGCGCGCTCTCTATAACATCAGCGCAGCTCATTAAATAGTTCGAAGCGGCAGTTGCGGTTCATCGTTCGCGGCGCGCGACGAAATTTCATCAATAATAAATCCCTTAAGTTCTGTCGTCTATAACCTACTCTATGCGCCAACGCGCGGCCTGCAACAGAGGATTTCGTCATTATTGGCCTGTAATAATTATACACTTGACTCGCGGAAATTGCCTCGCGAATTTTCAATTTAGCCGCGCGCGCTCGAGAGTTGCCAATTAGACGCGGGAATTTCGCTCTGCGCGCAGTAGCTATATATAATAATCTCGTTTGCCAGCTTTCTCTCTCTGTACGAGCTACTCGATTAATTTAATTCGTCGGGAGGCGCGGAAAGTTTTTTGCAACTTATTACTGCTAATTTCGCTGCAGTGATTTGCGTCTAACTGACGACTGTTAAAATGCTTTAATACTTGTGCAGTATGCTCATTACGAACGAGAATATAACTGAAGTTTGCCTAATTGGATCAAGGAATAGGCTTTACGTCTCAGTATAGTATACAGTTTTACATTTCGGCCTAGCGAAAACTAATACATTTGAAAAATAGCCTTTTTAAAAGCTGTATTTTCAGAACTCTCAAACAATATAAATGTATTCAGGGCCTTATGAACTCGTGGTACTATCGGTATGATACTTCGAGTTTATTATTAAAATAGGTGTTTTCTGAAATGTATTAGTTTACGTTAGGAGCGACGATATAATACAGGAATATTATCATGTCGGTTCGTGCGTTAAATGGATTTTGCATAATTTCTCTATCACGACCAAGGAGGAGCTTTATCTTGGTCAAAGTGACCGCTTCTCGCGTCGACTATGCCGTCATTAGCTACTTTGCCATCCTCTGCCACCAATCTGGCGCTTGTCATTTTTTCTTTCATAAGTAGCCACTAAAAAGCGATCCAACGGCTTTCCTCGCTGGATAGACGACAAGTTTAATAAGAAAACACCACTTGATCAAGTAGTAACAGCGTCACTAGTCAGACGACACCATATAGTCTAAATATCCCGCCAGCTTACCGCAATGACAAAATGGCGTTTCCTTCCCCTCAAACGCGACCAAAAAAGCTCGTCCTCGTCGTCGTCGGGAAGCAGAGAGTAGATCTAGGCTGCGCATGCGCATACTTAAATTATCCGACGCGAACGAGCTAATTCCCGCTTCTGATGCGTGTGCAGAGCGTGTGTTTCTAAGGGGTAGGTCGTCTCGCGGAAGGCGGGGGAGAAGCAGGCGCGGAATGAAATTATGCGAGGATATGATGATAGTAGTAGCTCGCAGTGAGGTAGATGAGGGAAGGGGCTAAGAGGTGATCGAAGTTAACTGCTTCGCTTTGTAATACCTGGCCGCGAGAGCGCGGATTCTGAGCTTTCGCGTTGTAGTTGTACAGTTGTGTTGGCTGAGCTTTTAAGCTGCTATAGGGTACAAGCATATTTTTGATAGAAATGGAAAGTTTTTTGTAATTTTTCGTGCAAATATACGCGAAACAATCCGCTCTCCGCCGCACGGACACAATTAACCGATTTACCTATGGCTATATATCGCTGCAGCCTCTCTACCTAGCCTCGTTTCTCGCAAAGTCACCGACATCACAGTAGGTCCCAAGAAGCACTACATCTTATACATGCTATATACACTCGCCCTCAGCCACACAGTACATCGTCTTCGTCGAGTCTTGGCATAGCCAGCCACTTGTCGAAGCCAAGATGGCTCCGTCGCTCCTCGGTACGCGGCTAACAAAGTTAGCCTTCCAAGTCTTCTCTCTCCTCCTCCTCCTACAGCCATTTTCTTACGAAGGAAGCTGCCTTCCAAGGAAATCGACCGCCTCAAGACGCTACTGCTTCTATACTATATAGCTATATACATGTATACACGCGTACACATACATACTATACATCACTTATAGGTATATATAGGTAAGGAGTAGAAGAGAGACCGCATCGTCTTGAAGCTCGATTCGGGGTCTTCGAGCGAAATTAGTCAATTAGATCGTCTTCGTCGTCGTCGTCGTCGTTTCTAAGTGCTCGGACTGCAGCAGCAGCAGAAGCGATTGTTCGCTGGAGGGGAGAAGGATATAAATTGCTTGCCGAAACGAAATTACCGAGAGCGTTCGAGGCCGCGGCGACGGCTTAGCGGCAATTTATTCGAGATGAGGTAGTTCCGAGCTGCCTTGACTCGCTCCATTTCTTTTTTCGCGAAATTCCGGATTTATCCTGCGCTGATGGGAGAGATGCTGCGTTATATACCGATGGCTATTTTCGGATGGGGATATTGATTTACGACGAATTTTTTTTTTTAATAATAATATCTTTACGTCTGTCAATTTAATTTTTAACAGAGCGACCGGTGGACTTTTCCCTGGGCGGTGCTGGCAACGGTCGTTCAAGCCGCGCCTCGAGCGACGCTATGGCCGACTCGGACGACGACGAGATCGACGTCCTGGGCGACGAGACACCACCAGCGGGTTCACCCTCGCCACCGACTCATCAAAGTCGACGCAGCAACGTCCCCTCGCCAAAGGATCACCATCACCAGCTGCACCAACCGCTCGTGAGTCACCACCATCATCTTCATCATCCGGCCGCTGTCCACCAACAGGTCATCGGACTGACTCACCTCCAGCGACATCATCGCTGAGACTCGTTCGTCGTTCTGTGTGACGATGATGACGATGATGACGTGAGAAAGAGAGAACACTTATTATATATACACCGCTGTCGAGTCAATAGTTTTAATCTAGATCGAGATTTTGTGCGCTTTGTATGTGACTGACGATTCGGTGTGGTGTGCGGACACGTGTACAACTGATGTATACGCATTATTACCATCATCATTTAGCTAGTTGAGAATTTTTATATATATACATTTATCGTGTCGTTTCGTTGTTTCTGTTTTATTTCTGTTATATAATACATAGAGACTGTGCGCGCTGCAATCTTCTTTCAATAGCATCATCAGCCCAATAGGAGAAAATTATTATAACACAGATGGGATATCACAGACACACACGGCGCGCAATTTTTATATAGGACAGAGATATGAGAAATCGAAGGAGATAATCCGACGTGTAAATAATATAATAATATGGTCCTCGCTAACACTAAGGAGTCATCGTGTAAATCAGTGAAGTTAATTATAATACATAATCAAAAGCAGCTCTCTGACTTTCATCTTTTTTCATATACCCTACTGATATCCTATATATATGTGTGTAATATAGACTCGAAGACGCGGCTGCCCGGTAATCGTCGAATAAAGCTTTGGCGGGTGTCGGATGAAAGCTTCAGCTGTAGCGCTGCGGCATTATCCTCCGCTAATTGGCCAGTGACGCGCGCCATTTTCGCGTAGTTGCCGATGCAGTGTGCAGGACTTCATGACTTAACGAGCGCTCGATCGACGGGGATTTGTCGCCGGCGAGTTGATGCGGATTTTCGAGTCTTTATAGGGATTTTTCCGGATTTCATTAGGGCTGAAAGCGTAATTATGATTTTGGAATATTATTTTGCGCGC
This sequence comes from Cecidostiba fungosa, assembly GCA_900474305.1. Lineage (NCBI taxonomy): Eukaryota > Metazoa > Arthropoda > Insecta > Hymenoptera > Pteromalidae > Cecidostiba > Cecidostiba fungosa. The sequence continues at coordinate 9,264 of UCOJ01001477.1, forward strand.
ATCCTTATTTCCATACTTTTTTTTCATTCTGTTCTCGTCGTTTAGTTTTTACGTACGATGTTTATAGCTGACGAAGTGGGAATTAAAAAATATTCACGCAAGCACCTATTTGAAAGTTGAAGCGGCGGGGGTAGGACCAGTCCAACTTAAACTACTGATTCTCGCCAGAACAGTTGGCTACGAGCTTTGAAAAATAAAATTTCAATACACGCACTGTACGCATCTCCTACGTATAATATAATATACCCCCCTTAAAAGCCGTTGAAATATGCGAACCCCCGCAGCAGGCGCAGAGCGGCGGCAAAAAATAAAAAAGAAGAGAAAAATTCACATATCTCCATCCCTCTCGGTCTTTTAGCATCGCGCAGAGAATATAAGCGAATGAAAGGCCCCGGTCGCGTCCCTCGTATATACACGTGCGCGTGCGGCGGCGCGACGGGCGAATCCTAATACTCGGATAATGGGAGGTAATTGCAAGGGATCAGAGAGCGAGCGACCGACGAGTGCCTGCAGCAGATTTCAGGGCCGCGTAAAGAGAGAAGGAGAACAATGTGACGTGGAGATAGAAAGTGAGAGAGGGAGATGTATTATTATATTGTGCGCGATGGGATATAGTATAGCTGATGCTGCTGGAGCCAGATTCGAGATGTGACTTTGAGGTGAGCTAATGATTTGCGAGAGCGACGACTTGTGCGTTGAGTCGATGATTTGTAGTTTTATTTGTCTTTATAGGATTACTTGTGTGTATTCGATTTCGAGTGAAAATTAAGTTCGCAACTCCCAGTCGTTTTATTATAAATCTGTTGATTCGCTGAGTATACTTAAATAGTCACAGCAATCCTTTTACAAACATAAATCGCGAGCTACAGTATTAAAATTTGTTGATTAGTTACTAACATACTCCGAATTAAAACGGAAATAGAAATAAAAATGATCAAAGTATCCACCACAACTGTATCCATCAGCCGAGCGATTACATCCCAGCTTTAACCCTTAAAAAAAACTACATCATCCGTCAACAAAAAAAGCATCGTATCCATGAAAATGTCGCTTACACACATAATCCCAGCCAGAAATTGATCCGCGCGCACCGCCTCCATACCTCCACTCTCTTACACTGCACATATACCTATATACATACAAATGTATACTCTCTAGATGTGTGCGGGGGAATGCGGCACATAGCGCGCCTGCGCGAGGCGGAGCTCGCTCACTCGCAAGCTCAAGCTCTCCTCTACTTTCCGATATGTAACGACGAGAGAGTATATCTGGTGGGAGGTGCCTACTGCACGTAATTTCGAAAGAGATCGATGGGGGACAATATAATGCGATTATTAGTGGCTGCTGATGATGACGACGACTACGACGATGACGAGGTTGGAGGGAGTAGAGCTTTTTACTTTTTCGATGGCTGCCGCCGCCGGCGGAGGATTACATTGTTAATCAGACTGGTACTTGTTGCTGGATTTTCATACTTGATGAGGCACGCGCGCGCTTGTTTAATAATGACGCGAGGCTGAGTTACGGCTTTGCATGACTTGCATAAACGCCACGCACATGTTGCAATAAAAAGAGGCGCGAAAAAATAAGCCAACGCCATCGATCTTTCGCGCGCGCGCCTCTCCCTAAAATTCCATTCACACTCGCGGGCGCGTCTACTGGTCCTCCCGAAAAAGCGCAAAAAATCACCTCAAAGTTCCACACCCTCGGCGGCGAAAGAGAGACTGACGCGCTGCGGTAATCGCGTTATCGGCTCGCGAGCGTCACATATATACATCACAGCTGTGTCTGTGTGCGCAGTGTATATAGTTAGGTGTACGTGGCTTAATTCGCTATACGGAATACGGAATCGTGAGTCCTGTGCGAGCTTTTGTATATATGGCTGCTGCGTAGGGACTTTGTTCGATATGTAAGCTCTTTTGGTTTTACTCGTCTCTAACAACAAAATCTCTTCGAATCTCGAGGCGAATATTTAAAAAGCTCAATAGACAGAATTAAGGTGCAGCTGCGTATATAACAATAAGAGCCCATTATAGTTTCATTTCATCAAAAATCTACTACTCTCGGCAAACTTTCCAAAGAGATATTACGAAAGTATATAAGTTTGCAGTGTATAAAGGCTAATTAAAAAATTTCGCTCAAGCGACGACTATTCTATACTTGAAAAGAGCGTCTGAATAACAACAAGCGTTTATATGCCTTGTGTAAATTCGCGCGCGCTTTCATAGTATACCTATACACATTACAGTGCAAAAGGACAAAAGGCTTGCGGAACAAAAAGGACGAGGCGGCGGCGGCGACGCTTCGGGAGATGTTTATTAGATTTTATTAAGACGCCTATTATTGCGAGACTCGACTACTACGAATACATAAAAGGGGTGAGAGAGAAGCTGGACGAGAACGTCTTTGTTTCACCTGTTGTTATGCCGTTGTCGAGACTCTTCGGGCCAAGGATCATTATGGGAATGAAGTTTATATTGGCTTCGTTGCGAAAAATTCAATTTTTCTCGTACACGTATAATTTAATAATGGACGCAGAACTTTAGAACACCGATAACACTTCTGGCTCCATATGTCCTGCAAATATAGTATCCCCGACGACAAAGTTCGAATCCATCTGTCGTAACTAGATCCCGTGACAATTTACCGCATCGCATCCAGTCGAAAATTTGGTTCTTCAAACCATTCAAATCTCCAGCCGCACACTGATGGTGAAAACGCCTCTAACCCAGCATCGGCATAGTGCGCGTATACGTACATATATAGCACGCACGAAACGCCGACAGGCCATAACGCCCAGCAATCAGGCACTTTTACACCGCCGCGCGCGTCGAGTACAATCATTGATCATAAGCTCACTCGCAGGGAAAATATAATGAAAGTAACTCGCGAACACGCCCACTGCATTTAGTCCGGAGAACCCCTCTTTCGTACGTATGTGCGAGTGTATATTGGAAAGGGGAGGCTCTCTTTATTGTGTGTGTAGGTGTGCACGACTATACGTATGCGCGCATGTGAGGTGGTAGTATACCTGATGCCACTTTCATTGTGTCCTTTATTTCATTACGCGCTCGCGCCGCATTCCACCCCTGATGCGTATGTGGCCGAAGCGGGTCTTCCTCTTTTGAGAGGTGCCTACTAATACACACATCTCTGAAGTAGCTTCCTAGAAATGTGAAAAAAATCATGCCAAACTGCTCTCCTTATACCAAGACTCTCAGTAGCCGCACGACTCGAGATCCGGCGCATAAACGCATTAGCCGTGGCATTTCGAACACAGCTCACATCGGAGTAGGTATAAAGGACACAATGAGGCTGGCATAGTACGTGCTTGGCGCGCATCAGCGTTGTTGTGACGGCGCCGCCCCTGTAATCTCGACGTTTCACGGGGTTAAGAGCGCTTTATTTTCGGATCTGTATACCGAGGGCTAGTCTCTGGCGCCATTGTCGCGAGGATTTCGGAGTTAAAGCTTCTTTTTGGCATTAGAGAATCAGGCCGCGATTAGGGATGCAGCTGGGGGTGTGTTGTCGCGCGCTGGAATTTCGAGAGACTTTGATGTATATAATTAGAGGATTATTATTTTTTGCTCCGTCTGTAATCTCTGGGGAGATTCTAATCGAATAGATCCCCACACGCACACCTACGTTTACGCAGTTTCTCAATACCCTTTGATTTTTTCCCTCCTCGGCGCATCCCTCTCTCTATACACATACAGAGTATTCCCGTCTCGTGTCGTCGTCGTCGTCGCCGCCGCCGCCGTGCAAATCGAATCAAGTATACGCCGACGACACACGCGTAGGTATAGCTACGTATATACACAAGCCAACCCCCATAGACTACACGCACACAGTGAGGAGGTTATTTGTCAGGCAGTTGGAAGAGTAAGCTAGCTCTGAAACGAGGCCAGATTGCCCGGTGATCAAGTTAAATGGCACGTGCAGCGTTCAGCGTTGGTCCGCCCACGCGTATGCGCGCCTGCTTCTCTGATCTATACCAACTGTATGTGTGTGCGTGTGGGTGAGACGGGATTAATCGACTCTCGATGCCCGCGATTTCGCGTTTGTCATATCGCGTCCCCGCATGTGTGTATGTACAGCATCAGCTATATATACACTCACGTGTGTAATTGCTTTATTGGAGCGACTTGCGCGTTTTGGCGGGGATGAACTGGAGGGTGCACGACTTCATATTGTGCGGATGAAAGGATTTTCTTTCTTGCAGGAGCAGCTGATTCGACGCCACTGCTGATTGGCATCTACTGATGGGACGTAATCGAGTTTGTCCTTTTACCGGTGATATTTTCATTTGGACACGGCACTTTGAGGGGGCGTTATTATTTTACGGGCTCGTATATATATTAGTATGGGCTTTTGAGATTTTTCAGGGCTGATACACATATGCGTTATTGTTTTATTGCGTTAGGTGCGGATGGAAGATTGAAAGGACGAATTAATAAAGATTATTTATACATTATATTGCAGTCTTATTATACAGATTGTAGATATGTTAACCGAAGTATAGTCTCGCATTAACAGATATGTATTATTCAGTTGTAAGACAGAATTATTCAGGTGCACATCGATTAGCTATCTTCTGATTACAGAAAATCGAGGTCGTGCTCTCAATACTCGGCGTTTTATACTCGCAACACAAATTCTTCAGATATAGATCCCAACTATATTACGAGGTAAATGCGAGGTAGCCTATGTATCAATCCCTGAATTTGAAATTCGAAATACAGAAAATTGGCAGGCCAAAAAATTCCAACACTAGCACGCACTAGAATAATACTCGTCATTACACCCTGCAGCGGTCCATCATCAGCAACAATACTGCACACACGGAATAAAAGAAAGGCATTAGCCGCCTCTTTGTATACAGCATCAACTCACCACCAGCGCCGCACTACACTCGACATGGGCCGTAGAAGAAGTAGGTATAGCAGCAGCCTGTCAAGTTAAATGCCGCGCGAATATAAACCCAGAGCCATATACTACGACTGCGTTAGCCTAACAAGCTGTCAAGACGTCGCCGCGTGTCACTCGACGTCTCTCTCTCGACTCTCGATAAATAAATCGCTCTGGGTGCGGTATATAGATATATAGGCCTCTTTCCCCTATTTTGCACTGCTGCACGCGGCCGTCCCGGAGGAGCTGCGCGGATCGGATTCGCGACGACTAATGATGCGCCAGAGCTATATACTCTCTGACGCGGAGATGCGTTAATTGAGGATCGAGGAGTATTAATCGACGGGGATTACGGACGAATTTGTAGGCAAATTTTTTATGATGGTTTTCGGTTACGCTCATTAATAGGGCTTTTATTTGCTTGGATTATTCCGTTTGCGCATTTATACTCCCACATTTGACAATTACCGAGCTTCACCTGCGCATTTCTCACACAAGCATCGCGTTATACATATATTATATAACATATCGCGAGCTGCACATCTGTATATACACATAGACATACACAGTAGCTCCGGCCGCTCGTATAACTAAATAACAGGACTAATTAGTCGGTGCCGTTGTCGCCCACGTTGCGGCACGTATAGTATGTACCTATCCCTGGTCGCGACGACGATGATTATTATGCAGCTGTGGAGAGAGACAGCAGCCGAGTTAGGTACATAAAATGCTGGGGCTAATTGGAGTATCTCTCTCTCTCTATCCTCGTTCGCCTCCTATTTTTCCAGTAATCAGCGCTGTTATGCTGTGCTGCGGCGGTGATGCACACGATGATGTAGATACACGTATAATAGTGCAAGCGTCGAACGATCGAACTGATAAGGGCTGCAAAGTGATCTCCCCCTCCCCCTGCACGGGATACACTGCTATATACCTGTATAGTTGTGCGCGCGTGTTGCGAATTTGCGGTTTTTGTTAACGAAAACGATATTGTTCTGAATATCGTTTTTAATGCGATAATTTAAACGAGGAAGTCATTTTTTTTTATAAAACTGTTTAATTGAAGAGTTCTAAATCTAAAAATGCCTTCGATCATCGTGTATGTTTTTTTCATTTCGTGTTCCTGGTAAAAATAACAATAGATTATAAGAATTACACGATCTTCCAAATTTTCTTCACTTATACGTAGCAGACTATAAGCACACATCAAAACAAGCAACAACAAAGCTCAACCCGCGATAAGTCGCGTTTACGCAGATAAAACTTGCAGAGTTACACGCACGCACGCATCAGAGATCCAGAGTCGAGAATAAAAGGTGTGAGAAAAAGGGCGACGTACGAGAGTTTACGGGCTGATCAGTCGTCGACTAGCTGCTGTGACAATAAGAGAGAGAGAGGAAAGCTACGGCTAATATGAGTATATACAGCAGGGGCGGGTGTGCGAAAGCGAGCGCGAGATTCGTATCTCCGACGACGTGTTTAAAAATAATTACCGCGGAAGATCCGACGATAGTCACGGAGTCGGCGGCAGCAGCTAAACTCTCGAGTGGCTCTCGCGCTTTTTTTCTCATCTTTCTCCCGCAGCCCTGTGTGCCGCGCGCTTGAGTTTTTTATTCTCTCTCTCTCCACGGCGTTTTGTGGGACGGTTATATGCCGCTACTGGCTGTGCTGCACATACGTGCATGTCGTATTCACGCATATACTGATGATGTTGCTGAAGGGGTGCGAGCAATTAGTTTTAAACGCTTATTTTCGGCGTTTCGCTGCGATGCGGCGCGCTTTTTTAAGTACATTTATTATTATTGTATCGCTCAGACTCGAATTAATTCGTTTTTTAATTCAAAAATTGTTTAAACCCAGCACAAAGAAACCTTACAAAGTCACCTCTCCACTTACAACACCAGCTAGAGCTTTTTTTTCATTTTCCCACTTGCCGCACATCTGGATGTCGTTCTATCCGCCGCATCACATGTATCATCCCGCGCGTCGTCGTCTTCCGGTGCATAGCAACTATATATACATCACGCGACTATACGGCGGCGACTCGAGTGGTCCTCGTCTTTTCCAACGCACTCCATCACCGGGCGTTTAAAGAAGTAAAGACTGAAGAAGACGCGCTGCTTCCCTTCTTTTCTCTCCTTTTCTTTCTTTCAGCGGCGCGTCACTTGATTTTTAAGGGTCGCCCGCGCGCGCGACTTTATGCTTCGCACATCCCCTACCTCTATTCTACACATACTACATGTATACAATATATACAACACACACTTTGTATTGCGGATATGCGCGTTATACATATAGTGGACGTGGGAATTGTCGCTATTATTGTTGTCGAGTGCGAAACTTGATATACCTGTATGAGAGGGATATATCGCGCGGTTTAATCGATGATGCGCCCCGCCGTCGGCCGTTATTGCGTCAATCGTGATTCGTTAAAGTGCCCGTGACTCGACAGAGCGAGTTTCACGTTGTTTCGTTGACGAAAAATATTTGCGCTTTTATTTGCGTGTGCGCTTGCAACGATTGCAGATCGTTATTTGCCATTTCACACAGACATAGCTAGTATACAACATCTTTACATAAAGTCGATCAGATTTTGTAGTAGTTTAAACTTAAATTAGTCAGTTTGTGGATGCATCCATCGTATAGATACATTTATTTTTATAGTTTTGTACTTTTTGTATTGCCCGATAGAACGATTTATATTTAATTCAAAAAAAGATTGTATACCTATGATACATGAACTCACCGCTAGATGACGTAGGATTTTACGACTACCTGCAAGAGTATTTTGCTTTAAAACCTTATAATAAGGAGGTAAAAAATAGCTGCAGATATCAACAGTAGTCTGCCGTTCGAATTTCTCGACATTCGCGCCATCTGCGGATCACAGCGGTAATCAGCCTATAAACACTCACCAGAGGGCGACGAAATCACAAAAATAAAAAATACTGTGTATTGTGTGCGACGCGAGTCGCGAGTGTTGTTTTCCATTGTTGTTGGCCCTGTCAAAATTGTCTGCGTGCTCTCCGCGAGGAGTATATTTATCTCGCAAAATTCTCGCTCCACGATAATGAACATAAAAGAAAAGGAGAAGTACATTGAAGAATTCGATTTTCCCTACTGCGACGAGTCCAGCAAGTATGAGAAAGTCGCGAAGATCGGACAGGGCACCTTCGGGTAAGCTCTCGGAGAGGACACTGTTGTTTTAGGTTATCTCGAAATCTCCTGTTATTTACACACCTCCTTCTTTGTTGATACAGTGAGGTATTCAAGGCGAGGGACAAAACGAACTCCAAGCGTTACGTAGCCATGAAGAAGGTTCTAATGGACAACGAGAAGGAAGGCGTAAGTTGTGTACAGCTCTTGGTGTCTGCTGGTGTCGTTGGAGGCTTGACCCTAAAACCTTGTGTTATTCTTCCAGTTTCCCATAACGGCACTGCGAGAAATCAGGATACTGCAACTCCTGAAGAACGAGAACATCGTCAATCTCATTGAGATCTGCAGAACCAAAGGTATTCAGGGCTGCTTTCCGTACCTTACCCTCTGACTGTGCGATCGAGTCCATGATTCTTTGTTTTTGTGATTTGCAGCAAATCAATACAACAGATATCGTTCCACTTTTTACCTTGTCTTTGATTTTTGCGAGCATGATCTTGCTGGGCTGTTGTCAAACGTTAATGTTAAGTTTAGCTTAGGAGAAATTAAGAAAGTGATGCAACAGTTGTTGAATGGACTGTACTATATACACAGCAATAAGGTTTGTCTAATTTCAGCAGAGATACTTGTACGTATTCGGTTGCAAGATTTAAATTAACCAATGATATTGCTTTAGATTCTGCACAGAGATATGAAAGCGGCAAATGTTTTGATTACCAAGAATGGTATTCTGAAACTCGCAGATTTTGGACTTGCAAGAGCATTCAGTGCCAACAAAAAGGATCAGCCCAATCGTTACACAAACCGAGTAGTCACATTGTGGTACAGACCACCAGAGTTATTACTGGGAGACAGAAATTATGGTCCACCAGTAGATCTGTGGGGAGCAGGATGTATAATGGCGGAAATGTGGACGAGGTACGATAATATTTTAGATTATTGCAAAAATAATAACTACTATGATTAACGAAATTATAATCTCCAGGTCACCAATCATGCAGGGTAACACAGAGCAGCACCAACTGACTTTAATTTCACAACTCTGTGGCTCCATAACTCCAGACGTTTGGCCTGGTGTAGATGCTCTAGAGTTGTTCAATAAAATGGAACTCATACAAGGTCAAAAACGAAAAGTAGGTTTAAACTTTCCAAAAACTTTGTGTATCTCCAATGCAAGGAATTAAAACTCTTGTTTGTTTATCATCTTAGGTGAAAGATAGATTAAGGCCGTACGTTAAGGATCCATACGCCTGTGATTTACTTGACAAACTTTTAATTCTTGACCCCAGCAGAAGGTTCGACTCAGATTCGGCTTTAAATCACGATTTTTTCTGGACAGACCCCATGCCTTGTGATCTCAGCAAAATGTTGGCACAGCACACACAGAGTATGTTCGAGTATCTTGCTCCACCTAGAAGGCCAGGACACATGCGACATCCACACCAAGTCCCCGGCGGACAAGCGAAACCCAGTTCCAGTGTGGCAGATACAAGCTATCAGGATCGAGTGTTTTAGCAGAATCAGTGTTTCACCCAAAGGACTGTTACTGTGTTCAAAAATGTTTACAATAATAGAATAAGGCTAAAACTCAACTGATTATTGACATGAGAGGATATAGACGAGTTTTCTTTTTTTTTTTTTTTTTTATGAGAAAAAGTAACTAACTTTTATAATTAGGACGTTTATCACTTTGTCAGTCACTCGACGGTCAATAATTTTCCATTGCGCTCTAATGGATCGGCATTTAACGTATCGCTTACCGCAATCATGCTGCAGATTTGATAAAAAAGTATTTAAGTTAACTTATTTGTATAATGTGTGTACGAAGCATTTTTATACAATAAATTGTTGACCACTATATCGATTAAAATCTCAACTTGATATATACACTCGGTGGTAGTTGATTCTGGTGGAACGTTTTTGAAATCGTGCATTCTGATTGGTTAGAATTTTTCAATCCGCCAATCTGATTGGAGCATTTCAAAAACGTTCCACCAGAATCAACTACCACCGGGTGTACATATATATATATATTTTTTAATTAAAAGTTAAATTATCCTCTATGAGAGGAATAGCTGCGTTAGTTCTTTTTAAGATATAAGAAGAAAAATGATAAATAAGTAATGTTAAATTTTTAATGTTGTATTTTCTATACTTTTACTAAATTACAACGTGCACTTTTCTTTAAATTAATTCGTGTGCAACTCATTTTTATTAACGCGAAGGATCTATCCTTGAAGTGGCAGTGGTGGTACCATGGGGAGCTGAAAAAAAATGGTGACTTATTGCGTTACGATTCATTGACATTTTTTAAATATTGACTATAGCTGATGAGAAATGCGAAAGTTACCTGTGATAGATTAATTCCCGGTACACCTCCACCAACTCCGCTTATTATACCATTTGCGCCGTTTGCAACTGTGTCCAAAGTAGATCCTATGGGTATAGTGCTAAGATCGACCGGAACGGGTAGTTGCCGAGGAAGCTATGAGAATTATTTGTTATTCGGTTTCTTTTCTTGTTGATATAAAAACTTAGTCTCAATACATAAATTACTTACTCGTCTAGGTCGTCCTAATTCTGACGAAGTGTCTTCAGCGAACTATATGCACATACAACAAAACAGTATTTTGTAAATTAAATACTCAGAACGTAAGATGTATTAAACGTAATTGGACATAATTTATTAACTCACAACTAGCGCAAAAAGTGCAAGATACATCACCGTCTTGAACATGTTGACCGCACAAATTGAGCATCTAATACTGCACAAACGAAAATATCATTCTCTCCTGCTATTTTATATATCCTCGCGTAAGTATCGTGGTGCGTTGTAATGTCAAAATTAAGGAAGAAAATTAGGTGATAATCGCATATATAATCGCGTGACAGGATGCACCTTTTTATGGACGACAGATTAGTATTCTTCCGTAATGACGTGCTAAAGTTTGGGGATATGGATATCGTGTTGAAGTGCAATGATTTTTTATTCGATTTAATCGTGGAAATATAGCATGGTGATGTAATAAATTATTCGCCGTGAAAAAGCACTGTGATTCGATGATGATCAATATGATAGTGATATAATTTGGAGAAGTATAATTATATATTTTTTGATCTACTGAATCTTGATCCTGTTTATATCGCCTCACAATCGCATTACTATATAATTATATCCACAAACACGGATTTCTAATGACGCTTTGCGTATCATTACTCAAATTATTTACAATTTTTTAGTGAATTACAAATCTATAAATTGTCACACAGAAAATGCGTTTATGTGAAAGAATTACAGCTAAAATCATTTCTTTTGCAAAAATTTCCTTTTTTGTAATATAGGTATACGACACTGTTCTTCTACAGGTAATATAGATAATATTAATTTTTTTATAAGCATAAGTCACTTAAAGCCGACTGACTCAGTTTTGGCCTCTATTACAGTGAGCTATCACCTTGACAGCTTTAGAGAGTAGGTTTTAATGAAAATGTATAAGCTTTGCTGGCGGAAGATGCTCAGCTCACGCGAGACTCGGAGAGCATCAGTTCTAGGTGTTTAGCATAAGAAATAATCATGTTTCATTAGTAGAGCCTCTCCTTAAGTTTTGATAAGAAATATATGTAGCTCAAAGAGCTGCTGCATACCCGAGGCAATAATAAGATCCAGGTGTTCACTGAATGAGAATAAAATTAAGTAAATGTCCCCCTTTTCTTTCTAAAAAAGCTATATTCCAAAAATCTTTTGCAAAACAATTCGCATTTGATTGTATTCTGATTCAGATAAAATAGTCGAAACTATATATAAATCTAACAATAACGTAAAGCATTTATAATTATTTGATTTGATTTTTTTAATAAATGTTAACGTCGAAAAAAAGTCTTCTAGCCACATAAAGTGTGCACTCGAAACTGTTTTTTACAAAGCAATTCATCAATGTCAAAATAGTATATTGTCTATGAAAGGGCGAAAAGAAGTCGATTACTGATGACAAGCAATGAAAATTGCCACCCGAGCGGAGCGAGTGATGCACACAATATTTTTGTTGTCTAATACCTGCACCGGAAGTTTTTTACTTTCCGCTCAAGGGCGGGAATAAAGTAAACCCTAGGGTGGGAGGAGTGAGCTCTAGGGCGGAAAGTACTTTCGGCTCTATAGAAGCTACTTTCCTACCCAATAGCTTACTTTCCCGCGCTAGAGCTGAAAAGAGCTACTTTGCGCGCGATGTACATACATACATGCACGTAATCTATATACATGCGGTGCAGGTTTGATATAAAAAAGGAATGAGGATCCATGGGATTGTAAAAAGTAAAAAGTTTATCATAAAGTCATTTGCAGGAATATTTTATTGTTCTCCAAATGTAACAAAGTAGTGCAAAATCAAAGCTCAACTGATGAATCCGTGAACAGTAAAATTTGACGTTGGAACACCTAGAAGCTGCTTATTGCCCAGGCATACCCGGCATCTTCGGCATTCCCTGACCTCCTGGCATCTACAGAAATTCTCAACTTAATATTCTGTTGTGTAGAATAATGTGTGAATCATCGAGGAGTAAAAAATGTCATACAGGCGACAATTTTCGTCATACGTGCTTACCTGAGGCATGCCGCCGCCCATACCACCACCCATACCTCCCATACCTCCCATACCGCCCATCATGCCACCAGCTACGTTAGAGAAGGCCTTCATAGCTGCATTTGCCATTTGGGTGGCTGCACCACCCATCTCTGCTGGTATGGATGTCATGGCACCCATCGCTGACATGGGATTTGGCATCTGTCGAGCAACCTGAAATTTCACGAGTTTTTTATTTTAGATTAAAAAATACTTAAAATTTTTTTCTCAAAATTGAATCTCGTAACAAATACTTCTAATCGTTAACTTACACGAACATGGGCTGCAGCCGCAGGCGTAGTATGCTCGTGACACTCTGCGATCTGCAATAAAATGTCAGAGAAAGATTTACGATCAATCACGCATATAATATATATACTTATATACACCTCAGTAATCAAAACTCACAGCAACAGCGCAAAGCGCGACAATAAGCACCGACTTGTACATGATGAAGACTGAAATCTTGCCTCGTAAAATTCGAAACTACTACGTTGTCAAACTCATCCTCGGCTTTTATATTTTTACGAGCGTCTCGCGTGTGGAGAAAAAAATTTCGTTTTCTCTCACAACAACGGATGCTTTAATTTCGAGATTATCATATATAGACGTAGAGAATTACGTCTTGCGATGGCATGACGCGTGGTAATAAAAATCGTCGAGATGCGATTTAATAGTCAAATAATTGCGCTTCGACATGTCGCGCCTTGTAACTGCGTAATTACATTTCCTGCATAATATTGGTTTACCTAGCGTTATTGTATACTTGCGCCTTATTAAATAGCATTGCGATTGTCAAAAATTCGTTCTGATTATTAAGATTGTGCTAGAAACGCGAAATTATTTTTTCGTTAACGATATAGCGAACAGGCTTTAACAATGAGATGAAAATGAGTTTTCTTTTAAATATATATTTTTAAATAACAAATATCACAAATTAGAAAATGATAGTCTAATTATTATTCATGGGATTTTGTATCCAATCGATTAACGATGATACTTTTGTGTAGACACTTGGAGCTCCGTCCCCGCAGGGGATGATTCCCCAGGAAACGATACCCACGACCTCCTTGACAACCGTCGAATCAGTCGTTACCAACGGACCACCGGAATCACCCTACAATCAAGTCCACATAGCTCTCAGAAGCTTTTCTTATTTTAACGAAGAAAAAAATACTCGTAGATAATACTTACGCTACAAGCTGACAGTCCATTTCTACCCGAATCCGAAGCCGTGCAAACGTTAGTTTCATGAATTGCTGAACTGGAAGCCCTGTTTATCTTGTCAAAAGCTCTTCTGCAAGCTTCAACGTCGAGCAACTCGAGGTCGATAGTCTGGAGAATATCTGGCATCAACGGTATCGTGTCTCTGGATATCGATCCCCAGCCTGACAATGTTGCTGTTCCAGAGGGTTGACTGTTGAGGGTCGGTAGATTGATCGGCTGCACGTAGTCGTTGAATTTTAGTGGCGACGACAGCTTCAGCATGGCTATGTCGTACGGTTTGGCAGTGCTGTTTTAGAAGGATTAAGCAAAATTGAGATTATTTATATTTTGAAGGTTTCTCTCAAAGAGTACTGCCAAAAAAGTACTCACCCAGCATACGATTCATGGGCAAACACCTTCAACACCCTTATACTCTGCTCGGTCGTTTCCTTTACAGTAACCTTGTGTTTTCCAGCCTTGACTACGATATTTGTTGTCATTCCTTGAGGAACGCAATGGGCAGCTGTCAAAATCCATAACTCGTTTAAGATACTTCCACCGCAATAATGTATGGAACTCCATCGGCTTTGCAGGGAAACCTGGTAGGGAAAGTCGCCTGGACGGGCGGCATGGCCACCGACTATTCTGATTTTATGTTCCGCTAGGGCTGCAAAAGATATATTTATATAATTTTTGTTTTAACGGTGCAAATGTTGACGAACTTACTAGAAAAAGCGAGGTTTATAAGGAAAGTGTAGAGAGCGATATTATATAGAAGTGTCATTTTACTTATAAGTATAATAGAAATTTTGCGGTTCAAGTTTCTTTTATATTTATTAAAATTTAATGGGATTCAAAACCCTTTACAAAAGTTTATATACAAATATGATATTATAATATAACTGTACAACAATTATAAAAGCTACAATAAAGCAATGCTAAATAGCAAGAGAACGAGACCGGACCGACAATTTAAAAACATTTTTTACACTTTATATACATTTTTTCTTTTCGATGCCAAAATATTATGATTGTAGCACCAAAACATTTCGTTTGATAGCAAGCATCTGCATAAACTTATAGGTACTAAACTTCAAAATATTTTGATGCTTGCATATCTGCTGTATTTACGTTTGCACGAAAATATTTTTAAATTATTGCATTGATTAACTGAATAAATCAAGCTTCCATATTGCATCAGATTTTTAAAAATTAGTTCATTGATTATCAGCACGTGAGATTAATTAGTTCTGTTTATATTCGTATCGATAATCATCATGATTTAAATAATCCCTGTTTAAAAAATGACGTCATTAAATGACGTAATTGAATGACGGCATTAAATTACGTTATTGGGCGTGTCACAAATTGGAACCAGAAATGTCGTTATTTAATGACGTTATCAAAGTCAGTGTAGTTCGTTCGTCGCCGATAGGTGGCGACGGCCTAAGCAGCGTATTCACGCACCAAGTTTGGTACCGGAAAGGTACATAAGAGCTCGCGCTCGATATGACTGAATATGAAAATAAATATTTCTTGTAATGTCTAAGAATTAGACAAGTAAAAAATTTTCGATCAAAATTTTTGTTTATTATATCTCGACCCCTATATTTGCGCAGATTGTGAAACTTAATGACTGTCGCTTAATAACTGATGGCTTATGTCTCTAGGGGCCCTTTAGTTGTGGCGGCATAATACTTGTACATACATAGAACATATGGTATGGCAATTTCAATTTCATATTCATTAATGTTTTATGAAAATAGAGTAATATAAGTAATAATAGCATTGTAATTTTATACAGATGAAATAAACTAAGGATAAAACTTGATTTGATCAGTTGCATTTATTCAATCTTATCTAGATTTACTTTGGTTCGCTGTCGATGTTTAACTGCTTGACAAAAATTAAAAGCTGCACGCGCATCATCAGAGTATAATGTCGATATTGCGTGCGCGCGCAAATAAACACGGTTTACGTAAAACTTGTTATGTTGTTCCGATATAATGTCGAATATCTGGCAATTTTTAAAAAATTTTAAATTTGAGATCTATGTAACAGTTATTATTTGTAATTGTGCAGTAATCTTAAAAATCGAAAAAAATGACAAAATCCTTACTCTATTTTGCTATTTGGCACAGTGAGATACTGTGGCACTGTCGATCAGCATCTTCAACTCTTCATTGCTATACTTTGTCAGAATAGTCTCGAAGAAGTCGGCCGGATCATCAAAGTTCAAGGTATCCTTCAAGAGAACAGTCGCACTTTGAATGAGCTTCCGACGCTCGAATCCCGCGCCGAACTTCCTATCCAGGAATGGCCGGTAGATCGGGAATTTTCCCTCGTGCCTGCTGTTCTCGAAAGCCTGGAGCAACTCTTCATTCCTGGTGTAGAGCGCCGCCTTCTCAAGATCGACGTTCAGCAAATCGAAATAACTAACACTAGTACCTTCGCCTACCTTGGTCTCTCGCATTGCCCTCACTTCCTCGGCGCAGAAAGAGCACCAGTCTACAAAGTCTTTCTTTAAACTGTCCCACTTGTCGAGCAACCAGGCGTAAGGAATTCGATGCGCGGATCTCAACTGCTCAAAATTGTATATCAAGTGGACATTGAACTCGTTCAGAGCCTGAATTTCCACGAGCTTGGCCGCGTGTTCCAAAAGGATCTTGACGATATCAAGCTCTTCCATCCTCATCGCCAAGACCAAGGCGCTCTCGGCGCGAGTTACTAATGATGATGGGTTGCTGATGAACATATCGTTGATATCAGCGCCGAGATCCAGCAACACCATCACCGTTGACTTTTTCTCTTCGGCGCCTGGTGCGATGATGGCATAGTACAGAGGTGTGAAGCCAAACTCGTCTTTGACGGAGGCGATGTCAGCGCCACCGCCGAGTCTTATCAATTCGTGAGCGGTCTCGTATCTGTGCAGCAAGCAGGCTTCGCGCAACCTTTCGCTCAGCCTTTCCTCGTTTGGTCGGTTCGGTAAAACTAATCTCAAGAAACTAGGGTCAAGAACACTATCAGAGCTAGGCTGACCAACAAACATACAGTTGGAGATATATGCCTGGCACGGCTTCTGCCCTACGTTGTTTATTGCATTCACGTCTGCCCCGTACTTCAGCAGCAATTCCAGCAGTTCGACATAGCACGTGTCGCTCTCGATGGCCCAATGAAGGGCCGTTTGACCCGATTGGTTAGTCGCGTTGACGTTGATGCCGTTCTGCAACAAGCGCTCGACGACTCGTGTATCGCCGTTCTCGGACGTCACTACAGCCCAGAAGAGTGCACTTTCGTGGTTCTCCGGTGAGCGGGCGTTGATATCGGCCCCGTAGCTCAGGAGCACGTCGATTATCGCGTCGTTCTGGCATACGGCGGCTTCGTGCAGAACCGGAAAGTGTTTTTCATTTTCAATCGCGGATACGCCTATTGCATTGACATTGGCGCCGGCCTCGATCAACATCTTTGCCATTCTCACTCGAATCTGCGACTCTTTTTCATCTATGGGCTTGAAGGTGTGCCCGCCGTTCTCGAAATCTGCCATAGGTATCGTCGCAACCAAGTGCAGCGGAGTCAGTCCCCAAGAGTCACGAGCGTTGACATCAGCGCCAGCATTAATGAGGTAGCGCACAGCTGTCTCGTCATTTTCCTCTATGGCTGCGTGAAGACGTATATCTTTTTCTGCGCTCACATAAGAATCGCACAAAATGCAGTAAGACATTGTATTTAATTACGAATTCGAGTCACTTTTAAGAATCACTAACACTTTGAGTATCACAGAATGAAAGTACCGACTTTTATGCTGATGTTTATGCTTCACGACAGTGTATACTATAGACTGCAGGAGCTAAAGCCACGCGGGACGCTAGAACGCTGGCACACTGCGGGCTGCAGCTGTTTACTGAGTTTACGAGGGATGCGCGTCGGGAAAGTTAGGTACAGGCATACAACTGCACTTCCCCCCTTCCTTTGGATTTCCCGGCATGAGTCCCTTTCTTTAGGGATTTTAAACTCTATGGCTCTGCAACATCATAGCTAAGCATCATAGCGCAGCCGTTAGCTGTGAAAACGTGCCGTATACTATGTTACACAGTTTAGAAGTATTCGTTCGTATACACGTATGTCCGAAGAATGCGATGTTGAAGATATGCTACACTTTTATTTTATCGTCATTATACCAACGTTATAGGTATACAGTTTTTCGTTTTCCGCAATTAATAATACTGAATGAAATTCCTGGAAATTTTCCAGATGAAATTTTCAATTGGGAATCGAGGATTTATTTAAAACTTTTTGCCAACATCCAACACACAGAGAAGCAGTAGGGAGAAAAGAAGATTATATTATGAGAGATGAGAGAGAGAGAGAGAGTATATCTATAGGTATATCTATAATTATATAGCCTGCGCGTGTGCATACTCTCACTTTTCTCGCGATTGTAAGAAAAATAGCTCTTTTATTTTGTAATTTTCCTTAATAATATTTGTGTATTTGTTTTGCTTATTACGTTATTTTAAGTTTATTACTGAATAAGTATAGGTATATATGACGAGAAGCTACGCAATATGCATTTATAATCAAAGTTGATAGATAAGTCCACATATCAGTTCCCGACAATACGACGACATAACTTCATACTTCAAATACATACCTGGTCATTTTTTCCTAAAAAATTTGAAACGAACTTATCTTGTTTTGTCTCAGAGTTCAGAGCCACAGATTTTCCTTTTGGTTGAAATTGAAAATTAAAAATAATCTTAATCCAAAAAAATTATCTTTTGAGTTAGCATTTTTTTTCTTGACTCTCAAAATGAATTTTCTTTTAAATCAAATGGATTTCAAGAACTGGAATAGTATATTGCACAACTAGTCGTTCACTATAGTGTGCGTGTATTTATATATTTCTGGCGACTTTTTTAAAATGCAGCAATTTCAAAATTTTTTAATATTTTAAAACATTTTTAAAAATTTTCAAAATTTTGGAAAATTTCTAAAATTGTAAAATCTTTGAAGGATTTATAAAGTTTTTGACTATTTAAAGCTTTGGTAAGGAGCTGAAGAAAAAAAACAAATAAAGACGAGTGAAAACGGCATTTTCGCTCCTCTTTATTTCCGATTCCCATTATTATTGTAGGCTCGTTCTACCTATTAGCACCTGGAATTGAGTTAATGTATGCATGTATTATGACAAGGGAGTCTTGCTCCACTTTTTGTCTGACGCTATGAAAACTCTATTTTCGCTCCACTTTGTAGGCGGCAGAAATGGTCCTTTTTATGCACGTGTTATAAAAAATCCTTTAAAACAACATATCAATAATACTTTCAATTCAACGATAACTTTCTCTGATTATTCAATGTAAATTCTTTTGGTCCAACTCAAAATAAGTTGGTTCAAAAGATGCACATTCAAAACAACAGCATATGCCTGCAAATCTCTTTTACAGGCCTGAGTCTTTTGAATCATCAATTTACCCTTACGGAAAACCTCTGGAGGATTTCCTGTAGGAATTCCTGCAGGATATCCTGTAGGAAATCCTGTAGGATATTCTGCAGGATGCCCTGCATGTTTTTCGCGTTTTTTCCTGCAGAAATCCTGCAGGTTTCCTTTCCAAATCTGTACCAAACAAACCTGCAGGAATTCCTATAGGAAATTCCTGCAGGAAATCGTCACCTAATAACATAATAAATTTTTGAAAATTATGAGATGCAAAAATTATTATCTTAATTATATCGAGCGCGATCTCTTATGTACTTTTCTGGTACCTATCTTGATATGTGAATGCGTTTTTCATGCCGTCGCCACCCATCGACGACGCACCAACTTTAAATTTCAGCCGATAGATACATGTATAGTTCGTGAGTCGCCGATAGGTGGCGACGACATGAAAAGCGCATTCACGTATCAAGATTGGCACCGGAAAAGTATATATGAGATCGCGCTGGATATGATTAAGATAATAATTTTTGTATCTCATAATTTTCAATCCTAACCTCCTACAGGAAATCGTTACCCAAAAACATAATAAATTTGTCACCTCAGGTGCAAAAATTATCATCTTAATTATATTGAGCGCGATCTCATATGTACTTTTCCGGTGCCAATCTTGATACGTGAATGCGCTTTTCATGCCGTCGCCACCTATCGGCGACTCACAAACTATACATGTATCTATCGGCTGAAATTTAAAGTTGGTGCGTCGTCGATGGGTGGCGACGGCATGAAAAACCCATTCACATAACAAGATAGGTACCAGAAAAGTACATAAGAGATCGCGCTCGATATAATTAAGATGATAATTT
>UCOJ01001478.1:0-29411 GCA_900474305.1 Cecidostiba fungosa
GTTGGAAGAATGGGTTCATTCTAAAAGTATGTGAAATTATTCAACGGAAAAGTTGCCGTTATACAATTTAATTGATTATTTGTTTATTTCAATAATTTTGATTCAATCAACTTGTGCTGATTTAAGAATTTTTTATAAGTTTCATAAATTTAGGGGACTTAGCTTATTATCGATTTTGAAATATAGAGGAAAAGTACACTCCATTACTATAGATGATCAAAATAATGGTGTAAAATAATTAAAATAACAGGAAACTAGCATAACATTCTTATCATCACAGTTGTCGCTTATCTCATCGAACATAGTGTGACGGATTAAGACCTAGCTAAATTTTTCCAGAAAACGAGCAACCATTCGTTTCTCTGTAAAACAGTTCCAAGTCAACGCTTGTATGTGAAGTCAACGAGGAATCATGAAGAATCGAAAATTTTGCATTTTCTTCCTCATTGCATGGTTCAAATGCGTTTTTGGCAATGATCCGCAAGTGGAAACTAATTTTGGTCCAATACAAGGAGTTTGGCTAAAGACGGCGCGGAATGCTGATATCGCCGGTTTTCTGGGGATACCGTACGCTGAACCCCCTACAGGAGAGCTCAGATTTGAGGTGATAAGACGGACCATCTACTTATCTATTTCTGCAATCGAGTTGATTATATGTTGACTGACTCGACGATCAAAAGCAGAATACATTTTAAAGTTCAAAATAAAATTTGACGAAAAAATTGTTCATTTAGAATCCTCGGCCGTGGACTGAAAAATGGACGGAAGTAAGAAATGCAACATCCGATGGCTCGAAATGCCTCCAATTAAGTGAAACCGGAGTCGATGGGGATGAAGACTGTTTGTATCTGAACGTTTTTACTCCTACGGTGAGTACTATACTTTAATATCAAAGTCATGTATACCCATTATCCATAAGCACGACGTGTAAATCAACCCTGGCTACCAGTGACCCCTAAGGGGTTGTTCCGTTCTCACAGGAAGATCGTGTTTAAATACGAAAATGGTTCAAACGCCTAACGTGTCCTCGGGTCTCTAACTGTGCCGCGTGGGCGTTTTACAGCTCGAAACCTAACCTTCTCGAACAATGAAACACGATCGTATACGCAAAATGCGTTGGAACTCGAGCTCGATTGTTTCGCGAGGTCGCTGAACACGAATTGATTAAACTGAGACGGGAAGTATAGTACCGCTGGAAAAAAGACTTCAACTTCTACAGCTTCTTCATTCTATTTTTGAATTTTTATACAATTTTTTTGTACTTGTTAAGTATATATTTAATGCTTTGAATATAAGAATATAACTTTAGACGCACCAAATTAAATTTTAAAGACGTAAATCAAGACTCAGTTAATACAAATCGAGTATGTATAAATGGATACTAGTATAGAGCGGCGTACACGTCAAGTTCCATTTATAAATTCTTATTGTCAACGCTCTTCTCCAGAGTATAAATTTATCACTAGATATCATAATATTCCATAAATCAATCATGTGACACAAAGGATATTACGTAGCATGGGGCTATAAACTCTTTCTTCGTAATATGAAAAAATTTTCTCTCATTTCAGATTAGCCCGAATAGTAATGAAACGCAGCAGAAAAAGCTCTCGGTTATAGTATTTATACACGGCGGCAGTTTTAACACAGGAAGTAGCAATAGCAGCTTATTCGCGCCCACATATTTACTGGATCACGAGATCATCCTCGTTACTTTGAACTATCGGCTTAACATATTTGGTAAGCGGTGCTTCATAATTGTGAGTGATATAAATGGTACGAGGCTCGATAAGGGAAATAAAACGGATTATAGAAAACCGCGAGCGTTATACCTGTTTGCTTGTATTATATACGTTCGCGTAATACAGTCTTCTAGCTTCGATGTACTTTATGGCTTCAAGAGGAATTTTCCTTTATCAAATGATTTGTACTGTTATATTAATATAACAAAATTTGGCATAAAAAATTTTTTAACTTCATCATGAATTACAAAACTTTTAACTCAATGTATTAATTTCAAATTGAACAAAAAATTTATAATTTAAAAATATCTCGAATGATTATACCGGAACGACTGTCCGTGTTTTTTTACACAATTATTGCATACTAAAATTCCCCCATTGCCACTAGAAAAAGCGCAATCTCGACGCAGAAATAAAACCGAGCGTCTCACTTAACATTCTCCTCTCGCTCCGAAAGCGAAAATTGCGCAGAATAACAAGCTATATGTATACCCTATACGCTCGGCCGACCATATCAGATTCGGTTATGGACTCGTGGTCCGAGTAATTTTTGCGCGCTCGCGCCTTCGTCCATCCGGTGATCCTCGGCGTAGATATATATACAGCAAACGCTTGATGCAGGTTTCTTCAGCACCGGAAACACCGTCGCGCCCGGTAACTATGGTCTCAAGGACGCGGCGATGGCGCTCGCTTGGGTCCACGACAATATCGAAGCTTTCGGTGGAGATCCGAACTCGGTGACTCTGATGGGATCGAGTTCCGGAGCGGCGATGGTTCACCTCTTGGCCTCGAGTGAGACTACTAAGGAACATTTTCAAAAGGTGAGCTTTTGGATAACTATTTTTTTTCTTGAACATCTGTTTATTTTTAGATTTATAGAATGGGAAATTGATCATTTTCACGTCTTAATGAGAAATTTGTTTTTATTAAAAAATGTGATAATCCGACAAATATCGTACGCAGATAATAACAATGAGCGGCTCGCCAATAGCAAAATGGGCAGTCCACAAAAGGGAGAACATTAGAAACTCGTCATTACACGTGGCGTATCTCCTGGGCTGCGCCAACGAAAGCGATTTCGATGATATGGGCAGCGGAGATGGCGAAAACGGAACAGTCGCGGAAGACGAGGATGTAATTGTGAGGCAAGAAAAGATCGACCAGAAGATAATGCAGTGCATGAAGATAGCAAATCCGACTGTAACCCTCATGAAGAGTTACAGCGTGAGTATTAGTAGCAAATTTCGATCGATTGCTTGTTTTCCGATCTTGCGAAAAACTTTTAAATTTTTAATTCTTAAGCAATACATATAGATTATCTGTAAAAACCATCTCATCCTCATCAGAATAATAGACGCATATTCTTCTACACGGCTTCCTCTATACTAACGGCCATTAGCGTTTCCAGCGCATCATTACCTATAATTGCATATCCGATCGACGAACCATGCGATATCAAGTTTCACAGTGTCTGTGTTGTTGCAGTACGTGTGGCGGCGAAATCCACACTGCATCTACGGGCCAACCCTGGAACCAGAAGCCGAGGGCGCGATCCTGACGGTACATCCTGAACGAAGTCTCACCGACGGCCTATTTAGGGACATGCCTTGGATCAACGGCGTCGTGGATGACGAGGGTCTGCTCAAGACGACCGGTAAATAATGCACAAGCTCGCGTCACTGCGACTTGCTTGATATACTGAAAATGATATCGTGTTAGCGTCGTATATTTGTGGAACTCGCTTGACGCTTTTTGAAAATTCATTTTGTGTCCGATTATAACTTGTAATTTTTGTATGGATTTGACGTTGTCTTGCGACGAAATCAGATTTGAGCTGCAGTTTGATTGTCAAAATTAGACTTGTAAAAAAGCGATATTGATTTAATATATGGTATACCTCCATTTTTATTGTAGATCTCCTATTGAACAGCGACATAAAAGATGAATTCTTGTCTAACTTTGATGAGCAGCTTCCAAATGTTCTGGAGCTGCAAGATTGGATTGAGAATACCACTGAGTTCAGCAATGCGATCAAGGATTTTTATTTTGATGGGGATATTCAGAAGAATATAGTAGCAAATATTACTCAGGTTAATCAATTTCATTAAATTTGAGATTTTTCATTTAGTTGTGGCTTGATCAACGAAATAAAATTATTTCAATGCGCGTATATGTCCAATTGTTTGTTATATTTATTATACGAGAGAGATTTAAAATTATTTTAAGGTACAAGCATGGATCTTTTTTGTGTTATTTTACGTGTTAATTATTAATTAATAAAGTTATGTATATGTTCCGTTCGCGGATTGCTCGAATATTATCTGTATAATTAATTAACATTGTAGGTAGTTATATTGAATACCATATCATTATTATCAGTAAAGGTGCATTTGCTTTTGATATATCATTTGCTATATTATAAAATAATTATTTAACATTTCAGTCTCGCTATATATAATTACACTTTACTGTACGAAATTTCATTTGTTTCTCGTTGCTGATTAAAAAATGCATTGTATAGCAAAAATTCAAATTTTCAATGTATTAACATTTACATAGGATCAAACATTCAAGAGTATTTCGTAAACGATACTAATTTTTACAGATGGCTGGTGATGGACTGATAACCTTTTCAAGTTACGATTTTCTACAAAGACGACTGCCGCAGATGAAATCGAAAGTATACTTTTACTTGTTTGCTTACGAGGGAACGTTCAGCAATACCTTCAGATGGGGCACTCCATTTCGATTTGGTAACTAACTCTAAAAAGGAAAATAATTAAACATAATTATAGTAACCTAATATTTTATATTTATTCAATTCCACTAGGTGTCGCACACTTTGACGATGTAAATTACATTTTCCCGTACTTAAACGAGAAATACGCAGACTTGCAACTTTACAACACAATGGGTGATAGAACAATGATCAATATCATGTGTGAAATGTGGGTCAACTTTGCCAAAACTGGGTGGGTATTTTTTTTTTTCAAAAATCATAAAACATAAAAATAATGAAACTTTGTCAACTAAACAATTGAAAAGTTTCAGTATCACCTATACCACATAAGCATTTTCACATGCCCAAACAAACACATTTCCACAAATTTTTAATCGATAAACATTAGCCATCAGCAACACGTACGCCATAAATTCAAATCCCCGGGCAATAATCATCCACTCCACATCGATCAAGCTCATCCGCAACTTACGATTCGCGGCCCGCTCACGCGTATAATCCTCTCTCGGTCATATCCGTCGGCCACAGCGTACACACATGGCTTATTCACCGGTCAACTATGTACTAAGCGTATAAACGTCGTCTATATATATATATATATACACTTCCTCCATATACCTACAGGGTTCCGAGCGCGCGACTGACCTCGAGCTGGGAGCCCTTCCAGGAGCATGGACGATTCATGAGGTTCGGCGATGGACGTTTGTCCGATCGAGCCATGGAGCAGGACTTCCTGACCGAACGCATGGCATTCTGGTACGATCTGATGAAGAACTACTCGCTGCCGATCCCGGAGTACCGAGTTGGTGAACCGGTTGAAGAGGATACTGCCGGTGCAGCTACGAGAATCGGATTTACGGAGGTTATGATGTGTTTGGGTGCGTCGATGATTCTGTTGAGTCGATTGTTTTTGCATTGAATTTTGAATTATAGTTTTGTAATGTATTGTTGATATTTTTGTAAGATTTTTAAGATGGATTATACTTAAAGGTGCCTTATCGAAGTGTCAAACTAGATATGATTTTTCGTGAGAGGCTCTCGCACTAATAAATTTATCAGTACAAACTTTTATGCTTAGTATTGGATGAACATCGCGAATTAACGTATAGTTTTGCATTTACTGTGGATACCTGAACAAGTAATTAAATTAATGGTATAGTAGAAATGCGTTTATTTACGATGAGAACGAGCCTGTATAAAAGAGAAGATGATTTATTAATTGTTAAAGATTTAAGTGTTATCGTTAATAAACAGCCGAAAATAATGAAAATGTTTCTAACACATTGTGAAGGATTCTAAATTTACCCGATATTCTTTCCGTTATGCCGGAGTAAAAATTTGCGATAAAACGATCAATCAATCGATAAACAAATGTATACATTTTGTGTATATCTTATTCATAATGATTTTTTTTTATTTATCAAAGGATCGACATGTAGGAGGTGTAATTAAACAATAAATTCATATTCTTATTATATTATAATGAATTTTAACGCGCGGTGCTGAATGTATGTATATACGTATTTGTTTTGAACTCCATAAATCCAAGAATTACAGCATGAATATATCTATTATAATAATAGATATAGCATGGAAGGCAGTTATAGCATGAGCGACCCCACCCAATAACCCATCAGGCAACAAGACAGTTTTGACTTGGGTGGCATGCCACTATATAATATATTAGGCGTGCAGATTAATATGAAGGAAATAAGGAAGTGCCTATGCGCCACCTATGTTCGCTAGCTAGAGACTATAGACTAGACTTGGCGCTACAACGTCTGATTCCACATTCACGCATACCGCGGCGATCTTTTCTCTCTTACATTTATTTTGGATACAACTCTACCAAAAGTCTGAGTACATCGCTTGGAGTACACAAAGAAACACAAAAATATTCTATACCACAAAAACAGAACCAGCCGGAAAAAGGTCACTTCGCAGGGATAATTTCGTTGTCCATACGTTGTATTTTCCTCGGCGTCGACGAGATAAAAGTTTATTTGAACATCACCAGAGCCAAAAAAAGAGGCCTCCACATACACGACGCACTGAAAGCCTCTCGAATTTTGGGACGCGTGGCGAATGCAAACAATTTCCCAAAGCCTCTTCTCTCTCCCTCTCTTTTCATCCCTCCTTTCTTCTATGCATCCTCTGCTACAGTTGTGCGACTTGTCTGTTTGCTCGCGTCGCGCGCTGGCCTTTTTCACGTTTTTCAGCCGAGCTATATACGCACGCAGCTGCGTCATTTGCTCTAAACTCGAGCGCTGCTGGCCATTTCGAGAGCGGAGAGGGGCCTATTCGCCGAAAACAATTATTCGACTGCTCCGCAAACACGCGCAAGCCTCATCAGAGCCAACTTATTTGTCTATGCAAATCGTCAATCAACCAGAGAGGAGCGACGAAGAGAGAGAGAGAAGCTACTGTTCCGTTATATACAGAGAATACTGGACATCGTATGTGTGTAAGTACAGCTCGGAGCTTTGGATATCCGTCGCCGCTCTGTGGATAACTCTGTTTTACCTGGCCTGCTCCCGTTTTTTGTCTTTGTCTCTCTATCTCTCTTTTTTTTCGACTCGCTTTTTCCCCTGTTTTTGTTACTGCACTGCCTCTGTGTTTGATCTTCGTCGTCGCACAGTGTGTATAGCCCGAGCGCACGTACTTTGCGCTGCAGATGGCAAGGGAATGCTGTTTTTGCGCGCTGGCCGAGCTTTTGTTTTTTGCCGAGGCTGGAAAAAGCCGCGAATTTCAAGAGCTCGCACGGCGAGGTGGGTGGGGATTATAGGGAAAAGTGGATTCGGTATTTATAAGCGCGGCTTCCGGTGTCGGGTGAAATTTTAAATTAAATGTCGAATGTCTTTTCTATGTCTAACGGGTATCGATTTTGATTTATCAAAATTTAACGATTCGAGGAAAATTGAGAGCCCTTCGTTGAGCTCATTTTCATGGAATTGAATAACGAATATTTTTAGTAGTAGCCGTAGAAATAATATTCCAAGAAAAATTGTTAAATCCTGTACAATAAACCCAGTGGAGCGAAGCAACACAATAATTTTCTTTTCAAATTAAAACCGAATGAATTCAGCCACAATTCCGCAAGCCACATGGAAAATGCTAAATTTTCATTAACATCTGAATTCAGCTGCCATATTCAGTGAAAATTTTCGAAACAAAGCTTTCTCGAATCGCGCATAAAATTTTCATGAATATACACCTAGTCTGAAAAATTAGCCGCAATAACATACCTATATGCGAGCAGTAAAAAGGCCACACCGGGCGTAAAACAAGAAGTCGCAACAAAGGAATATCCTTACTAAATTTAGTGCGCGCGGACTCGCGTGGTCGACTCGGTCAAAACAAACAAAAGGATATTCCCGGCGCTTTTCGCGCGGAATTCCATTCGCGAATGTAAATCGAGCATCGATTACGGCGCGTCGAGGGCAAAACGTCCCCCGTGAATATACACACATATATAGGCGCATACCGCGCATAGTCCGATCGCGTCGACTGATTCAAAATGCGAAAGAGTCGCGATGCATAAAGAGATACTCTCGAAATAAGCACGATATATACGCATCGATGCGTATTGCAGAGGTAAAGAGAGGAGGTGGTAATGGAGGGAGGGAGTCGATTTTGAATTAATTCTGTTTGTTGTTGCCGAAGAGTGGTGAGTGGATTTTGTATGTTTGTATAAAAAGTAGGTATTTTTTTGGAAGGGATTTGTTTTTTTTTCTAAAGATGTGTATTTGTAATTAAACATAAGAATCATTTCTAAATATAAGGAAATTCAAAAAAAAGTGTTAATGAATAAGATTACGCCCACATTTTTTGTCAATTTTCTCCATGTTAAATTTCCGCAAGAGAATTTGGAAATATAGTTCAGAAAAGTATGTTTTTTTTAAAGGTTTTCGATTGCTCCAACTGAATATTTCCTCTGGATTTTTTCACATACATCGAAGTGAGTTTAATGAATGCGATGTCCCATGTTATAAAACTTCACATGCACCAAAAGGTTCCAACTTATCACAACATTTCATATATTCATACTCAATTTCAGTGTCATACGAGTCGCCCAATTATTTTTCAAGAGTATAATAAATGCAGGTTCACGAAAGTAAACAACGTACCCCTGATTGAAATTTGTAACGACAGCTGTATATAGTAAAACATTAAATTATCCATTGATATATACACAATTCAGCAGCTAAATCCCGCATCGTATTTTCAAGGCAAGCGGTAACAGCGCGCGTTAATTCAAAACGAAACCTTTGAATTTTTCAGCATTATTTCGTCCAGCATCGCGTCATTATATTTCCAGCGCACCACAGCAGCTATATAGACCGGCGGCGAAGCCATGCCAAAATAAACGTCGCAACAACGTCACTGTGGCAGTAGCATTCCTGGCAGCAGAGCGACAAAGAGCAGCCAGCCTTCTCCCTCTGGTCGACAGAATCAGAGCGTCGGCGGCGGCGTATATATCCAAAATAAGCGAGGATGCGGATTGCCGCGCGTCGCGTGATAGCAGCCCCGGCCAGCAGCTCACAATGCACTAATGCGACACATTGTTCGAGTCGGGAAAAATTGGCCCTCGTTACGCGTTACAATGGAACTTCGACGACGACGACGACTCCGTGGCTCCTAGTTATACGCCGCGTGGGTGAGCCTGGTTGACGCTACGCGTTGATGCGGATATATGAACGTGAGATTGCGTCTGTGTGTGTGTGTGTTTTCAATTTGATGCCGAGAGAAAGACGCGGAAATGCGAGAAGCAGTAGTGCTATAGTTAGGGATGTTGGGTAAACAGATAAGTAAGCTGGATGCTGGAGTTTGATTGCGGCTAATGGATTTACGAATAAAACCAATAACACCTGAACGTGTGAGTTGAGCAGTTGATGGTAAGTCAAATAAAGCAACTTGATCTTTGGATTTTCAGCTGCCATTTCGTTCTTTATATAAGTTATTGCTCTAGTAGAAGAGCAGGCATTCCAATAAAAAGCAGGGATATGAATTGAAATTGCAGTTAAAGGAATAATCGCCGGTGCGACGTTTTCTTCGGTGATACGATGTGTGTTTAAGGAGAAGTCGACGAAGTCGCAAGTTACATAGTGACCGAGTGTGTTCAGACGGTATACTATAATGTAATTTCTATTTATTGTTTAATTTGGTTAAAAATTTGAATAGCGCATTTAAAGGATGCTACCTCTTACATCGTAATTAGTAGACTCAGGCAGTAATAGCATGAGCAGCCCAAGTGGTAGGCTCAACAAATCTGTTTTGGCACACATAGTGTACGCCACTATATAAACAGTATGCGCGCAGATTGAGATTGAGGGAAATTGGAAAGTGACTACACGCCACCTATCTTCGCTAACCAGAGATTATTATGAAATTACAAGTTTGTGATAAAAATCAATTTATTATTATTATATGTTTTTGTAGACAACATACAATCAAGAATAATGTTAAGCACGTTAGAAATAGTCAAGCGGTCAACAATTTGTTCCCCATTTTGCAATAAAATACAGCAAAGATTTTAAATCTGCTAGAAGAAACATTCTGTGCATTTTATGTATCCAAGAAAAATTTTGTAGAAATATCAGCATGACAGACGGTATATTTTGAACCGCCTTAGGCTGGTCAAATCACGACAAATCAACGCGGGGCTAGCAATTAACGGTCCATCAATCATCCGTCCTCCCGTTTCAGCATATATCTCGCAACGGTCAGAGCGTATAGTCCGAGACGTGGAGAATCCACGAAGCCCGCGGCTGCTCTCGCATCAACAGCAGTAGCAGTCAGTCGAGCAAAGGTAGTCCAGAGATATATTTTTTCCCGGATGTATAAATACCATTAAAATCTGCATCGCATGGAAACGTTGGTTTCGCGATGTTTTTTTTTTGTCTTTTCCTCGTTGCTTCATTGACGACTTAGATTACTTTTTTGAGGTGTACTGAATAGAGCGGAGAAGTTTTATTTTTGATAATTTTTTTTTTCGATTGAATCACGAATTGATTGATGCGCGATGAAGAATAATGGACGCTTCGGCGGTTAGTTACTTGGTTTGCAGCTTTCTTGTGTTAATTGAATCAAATGTTTTACCTATACATGATATCTGTTTATGGATTGGAAAAAATAATTTAGTACGACGATGCAAGCTTTTGATAGCGACTCACCGCTATAGCGTGGAATAATTGAAGGTGAACAATTTGAATAATTTACTTGAAACATAAAAATTGAGGCTTATATATACACAAGTCTGTGGATATGAAATAAAATGTGAAGAAAATGTTTATTAAAAAATTATATTCTTGTATTATGTTAGTCATCATATTCAAATCCATATCAATAAATAATAACAAGAGTTTAAAATTTCAAAAACTTGCTAAAAATGGGGTCTAAACAATGATTATTAAAACAGGTGCAATTCTTCTGGAGAAATGTAGATGCTCATAGTATCATATAATTATGCATATACATGCGGTTCACTGAATCTGAAATATCGCAGTATTTTTTAAATACACCCCCAGGCATTCCAAAGATATAAGACATATAAAAACAATTGAAAATTGTAAGTTAATTTATGATAATAATAAAATAATAGTTTATATAGAAATTTTGCAAGTTGCTATTGCATTACAACGATTAGTGTTTTTTCTTTCATAAATACGTTATATTAGATTTAAAATATTAAATAATACTGTAAAATACATTTTGCAAATAACGTAAAAATCATAGACCTAAATATATGTCAGTTTGCAGTAAATCGATCAAGTCAACATAAACACAAAACAACGATGAATCGACACTAACTTTGTATTAATTCACGTTATCAGTGACTCAACCGATCACGCGATTAGTAATAAAATACCCATGCAATAAACATTCAATACAAAAAAATTGATCAGATCCTCCAAAAATCAGAACAGCCATAATTGTCCAAAACACGTGTTCTTCGCATGGCTCACCAATGAATCCCATAAATAAACGTATCGCTTTCAAGAAAGATCGACTCTGCCAACAATATTCGCCGTGTGGCTCGGTTTGTCAAGTCACATGTCCTGCACTATAGGCAAAACAATGTCTAGCCGACGAGCACCTCCCATTGCGTGCAACGTGACAGCTCGCGCTTACATCCAGACCGACGAAATAAATAGCCACGCTCGGACATGCTCGTGTAGCTATTGATTTACGTGCGAAGACGGAGACGAGAAGACCCTCAAGTCGCGTGTAAGCCTCGGCCCGTTTAACTCGTTCATCCTCTATACTACTAGGCGACGATCTAAATACTCTCTAGAGCCGAGTCGGCGACCTTTACATATGCGGCGTATATATACATACGTGTAAGTGTACGTGTGTAGTGGGAAGAGATCGCCCGTGAGTGTCTTATTGCTGTCGTCGGTGGGCATTATTTTCTCTCGACGTACACACCGTCCTGCTCGTTAATATGCACTTGTTGATTAGAGGGCTGAGACGGCAACGTGTGTCGGCGAATATAAATCACGTTAGCGGATCTAGTACTCTCGTAATTGCAGATTATCGCTGTGAAAGAGCAAGTTTATTGAGCGTTTATGTTCTAAGCAAATGTTTTGATACTGTATGATTTTAAAATTCATCAGTGATGTTGATCTATTTAAAGGAATAAATCTGTATAGTGAACAAAAAAAAACTTCAAAGAATATTTAGCAACAATCAAAAGCTCGGTTCTATAGAGTTCCACTCTCAATCAATGATTCGAGGAAAACAAAATAAAACTCCGCTTCCAAATAGTGTTCGTTATGCATTCATAACTATACACAGCGTAAAAAATCAATCCGAATGTTGTTCTGCATTTCGAAAACCCGTTCAACGCAGGGGGCGAAAAATCCAAAGCGAAAAAAAAAACGACGAGGAATCCCACGCGTCATACAGCATATAGCCGCCGGAATCACAGTTCGGCCGAAATCCGTGCATTTTTTCCGCAGCGAGACCTGCTGAAATCGAATTTGCAAAACAATAGCCGGAAAACGACGCGCGCAAAATCGTTCATCGGGTTTCGTTTGGCACCGAAAATTTGTCTCTCTCCCGCACTCACCTATAGTCGCACTCTCCACACTATTTCACTTGCAGTGTTTGTATGTGTGCATATGTAGTCGGGCAAATGATATGCAAAGCCGTGGCGTTTTCGCACGACAAATTCAAATCCGTGGGGGACTGCGTACACTTCGTTCCCGAAAGATTATTCGAGGATCCAGTGTGAGAGGAGGAATGGCGATGTGGGGATGTAGGAGGATTTCTAAGGCTGAAGGAAAACAAGAGTTAAGATGCCTTGATCTTTGAGGGGATGCTGCTATTTTATAGAATTTTCATGTATAATCGTGTGTATTTGATTTCTGCCTTTTATGAATAAGTAAAATTAATATCGTGCGAAGAAAAGTTTTCAGTTTTAAGTCCTGAACTTGAGAATTTACAACGAACGTATTATCGCATTTTATCGGATGAAAAATGCATTGCTAACATATGCGATGCAGTCTTTCACAAATCAGCGTGCTCATATCGGTACGAAGCTTGAAGAAAAAATTCTTATTGAATACTGATAAGCGAGTGAATCTATATAGTGTTAAACTAGAATTTGTTGTAGAAAACGAGGCAGATGATTTGTGTATTGTTAATAAGACGGAGTTTCTTATAATATCAAAGTCTATTTCTCATGTAAATAAGATAAGAAGTTTAATATAGATAAAACTTTTTTAACTTTTAGTCGGTCAGAAGTAAGTGTTATCTAAAGAAATAATACGTAGATGATTGATGTTAAACTATAAATGATCAATACTTTTGCAGATAAACACGCTTACAGTGCAACATCTTCCACAGTCATTACTAGGACTGCGGAGCAAGTAGTTGACTTGTTAGTGCTGTGTGTACAATTTATCCAATATGTTTGATTTTACGGATTCAAAACTTTTTTGGATTACTGCTGTATTAGGTGCTGTGTATGTGTATTTGAAATATTATCTCTATAATTATTGGAATAGACATAAAGTTCCTAATGAAACACCATCGATACCGCTTGGAAACGTTCCCATTGTCTATCTGAGAGGAAAAATTCATTTTGGTAAGTGTGAATATGCATTAAACCATATCGATTTTTAATGAAATATTCTCAATATGTACTTAACGATGGATTTTCGTTCTGTTATAGCGGGCTTTATCGACTCAACTTATACAAAGTTCAAACATCACCCATTTTATGGTCTTTACATTTTTCAAAAACCGATCTTATGTATCAATGATCCAGAACTTATTCGACTAATTCTTGTCAAAGATTTCGATCGATTTGCTGATCGCGGTTGGTTTTATGATGACAAGGTCGACGTAATGTCCAGCCATTTATTTTTATTACCCGGCGAAAAATGGAGAAGATTGAGAGCTAAGTTTTCACCTATTTTCACATCTGGCAAGTTAAAACAAATGTATCCATTTTTAGTACAACTTAGCAACCATATGATTCAGACATGCGATGCAGAATTAAAGACCACTGACACATTAAATGTCAATGACATTCTGGCGAGGTACGTACGTGATAACATTTAATGCATCTGCTCAATACTGAGTTATTATACTGATAAACAAATATCTTTTCGGGCACTAGATTTATGACCGACGTCATATCTTCCATAGTATATGGATTTGACTCCAAGAGTTTAGATGACCCGAAGAGCGAATTTCGTACTAAGGGCATAAAGGCAATTCATTTTGGCAGATTTAACATGCTGCTCGCAATGTTTGCACCAGAAATGCTGTCATTCGCAGCTGTTCCTTTGTTCCATGAAAATGTGCAAGAATTCTTTCTTAATATTTTTAAAGAAGCAGTTGAATATCGTCGAAAAGAAAAAGTCGAGAAAAAAGATTTCCTAAATCTCATCATGCAGCTCATTGATTCCGGCAAAGTTGAAGATGATATCTTACAGACCGATGGAAAAAAGTCAGGTAATAATTAAATATAATACATATGCTATTTTTATTAAGAGTAATAGAATAAAACAATTACAATTAATCAATATGCATGATTTCAGAAAATTTCGATAAACTAACAACAGAGGAAGCTGCGGCTAATGCATTTGTTTTCTTCCTCGGTGGTTACGAAACCTCCTCTTCGACTGTGAGTTTTTGTTTGTACGAATTGGCGCTGAATCCAGAAATCCAGGAAAAATTGCATGCAGAAATTCATGAAGTTGTGAATAGTCCCACTGGGCTTACTTACGAAAGCATGGCAGAGATGGAATATCTTGATATGGTACTTTCAGGTAATTACCATATATTAGTTAAGCTTTAAAAAAATAACCCTTTGAACTTGCATTATTGATGCCAAAATGTACGATTTCAGAAACACTACGGAAACATCCATCTGTACCTATATTGAATCGAATTTGCAAGGAGGATTATCCACTTCCTAATACTGATTTCATCATTAAGAAAGATATGCGGATAATTATTCCAGTTTCAGGTATACAAAATAACCCTGATTACTTCCCGGAACCCGAAAAGTTTGATCCTTTACGCTTTACCAAAGAAAACGTAGCTGCAAGAAACAACTACGTTCATATACCTTTCGGAGATGGTGGACGACATTGCATCGGTAAGTACTTTTCTTCGGTCAAAATAAAATGTTGTAAGCATGACTATGGTACTCAATATGAATGATATCAATAAAATTTAAAAATATTTATTTTTAGGTAAACGCTTTGCCTTGATGCAAACAAAGATAGCTCTTACTGCGATGTTGCATAACTATCAATTCAGCATAAGCCAAAAGACGCAAATTCCACCAAAATACGTGACTCAGAACTTCGTACAAACTTCACTTGATGGTGTTAAGTTAAGGGTTAAGAGAAGATCTTAATATAACATTGTTTTTATTTTAATTAGAATTTCAATTGGTTTTTAAAAAAATCTATATGAATTGGTGTAAAGTCTTTCTGTTGTGACTATTACAATTATATCAATGCGATTAAACTCATGTATTGTCTGATCTAACCAATAAGTTTGTATACAAATTTGTATAGTAAAAGGGTGTAAATAAAAAAGTACACAATACTCGTGTCATAAGTTATCCTTCATAGCACGGCGTTTAGCGAGGCCGTGCTATAAAGGACAACTTATGACACGAGTATTGTGTACTTTTTTATTTTGTACAGTTATATATTACTCCTCAACTTTGGTATTTTTTGCCAGCTGATCAGATATCATTTTTAGAAAAAAATATACGTCAAAGAATGATCATGAGAATTTAATCGAATGCTTATACAAGCTAGTGTCTGAACACTTATCAACAAATGAGAAATTATTACAGAAAGAAATATTATGCACTTATAAAATGATGACTCTCCCTCAGTAGAAAGATTCCATTCACCAAAAAAATCCCACTCAAACATTAAAACCACTAAATAAAAACAATCGCTTTCCTCTTCTTTCCTGTAATCGTTCGTTTTTCATAGCAACTCGTGAACGTCAACGAGGTGAGGTATTAGAGTACGGAGCAAACTTTCGCGCAGAGAATATTAGTACAGTGTGTAGCTTTGTCGGCAGCAGCAGTAGGCAAAGCCGCGACCGCGGTGGTAGTCAGTCGCGGTTTCCGGCTTCTCGGCGGTTTTCCCGCTGTGGCGGCACCTGTCGATTTCACGTCCGACGGCAAAAACGCTGCGGAGACTTCGACTCCACCACCGTATCTATATACCTATACCATCGAGTTTAAAGCGGAAAAAGATCGGTGTGTATTAAACGTAGCGGCGGTATTAATAGTCTCAGGTATACACGGAAGCGGTGAAAATTAATTTACGAATCGAGAGAGTTTGTTTAATCGGATTTCTAGGCTGATGGTTCAAAAGCTTGTTTTGCACCGCGGAGAGTTTGCTTTCACAAGTATTGATTTAACGAGTTTCCGCGTGTATCGATAAGCTGCTTTTCCAACTTATTGTTAGTTAATAATGGCTATGGTTTGATGGTCTGGATTTTGAAACCGTCAATTTGCATAATGCAACGTAGCGGTGAGATTTTATCAACAGAATTGTTATTATTACATAATTTAAGTAAAATGAGATATTGCTAACGCGTGCTTAACTGTTAAAAAAAGTGCACGAGTCTGATCTAAAATCATTTGAACAAATTTTTAAGTTTTGTTAGACCAAAAACTAAATACAAGGCAAAATTGCTACGAAAAACTGGATCCAGTACAATATCTGCAAGTTTTCTAAAACTTTTTAATTTCCAGATTTATCTCCCGTCGGTATATAACTCAACGTATAATGACCTAATGATTAAACTAGCGCAAACATCTGTACCAACCACGATACCATCGTGTTGCAAAGACACCGACACCAGCACCTGCTTACCCACGATAAAAAAAGAAACTTGGGACGTTGTGACAAAAGTTCTGCTGAAGATACGGCCAAGTTTGCAGAGAACACATTATACATATCCGCGTAAGACTCGCGTCATCGGGAGCCGCTAATTGTTGGAATAATGAACAAAGTTGAAGACGAATCCCCCGGAGTTATTATTCCGGATATTGCTACGACCCTGCTTTCTCTCGTCTTTTCGCTCGAGACGCGGAAGCAACGACGTAGTCTGTATGATCTTTCGCCTCTGTTCATCTCTGGGAGAAGGAAGAAACTTTGAGAATTGTGTACAATCTGAGGAACGTCCCCGCGGTCGTCTGATGCTCCAGACATTTTTCTTGCAATGAAAATAATTTTTAATTAAATTTTGAAGATGAAATTACCCTCTATTTTACAAAATATTCGTGTAAAGGCTCTCCTTCCCATTTTTGACTACGCAGGACGGTAGAACTCACCCTTGTCTCAAGCAATTTTGAGTTCCCGAGCAGGTAGTCATTGCCCCCCACAGATGTCTCGATTGAACGCGAAGCGGCCTTGCAATAAATCCCGAAGAGCCTTTTGCACGATTATACCTGGGACGGGTTCAGAAAATCCCGTCATAAACTCGTATGACACGCACAGCGTTATTACTTCGGATCCTTCGATACCGTTAACTGCGAGCTGAATACTTATATACATATAGGCGAAATTCAATTTTGCCAATCTATAACGCTTGCAGAAGACACACCGAATTTTTCCATCACAAGTTTTATTTTACCTTGTGGTATCTATTAATAATTCAAGGCAATATTCAACAACATAATTACTCAAAACGTCACTCACTTGAAACAATGTCCTCCCGAAAATGCCTAAATTCCTAACAATCGCGTCACGCATCAGACGGGCATCACTTACACGATCCCCGTGCAAAATCAGTCAAGAGAGTGGCCAATCTAATCATGTAATACAGGGGCGGCGTGGGCGAGAGCAAGCAGCCGGTCGCGATCGAGCATCAGTGTTCAGAGTTATTCATTAACGATCTCTCGACGGCCATCGAAGGCCCGATCTGGGGGGCCGGCTGTTGACATGCTTGCAAGCCCTCGGCATTATTAATCAGTCCGTCGCCTTAGCAACAACAATGCACGCATCGTTGGCCCTTGGTATATTTACGCGAGCTTTGACGCGCCACTTGCCCCTCTCACTGTATATATATGTATATACCGTTCCAACGGCGGCTTTGTCGAGCTCGTTTAATTACGGGACTTGAAAAGCCGTGTAGCGTATTCTGCCATTCGATCCTCGATTAACGAGCGGAATTCTCTCTGTGAGCGAGTACTGCTCGGTTCATGTGCCTTTGGGACGCGCGAAAGTAGCTAGGAGGCCTATAGGTCTGGTACTTATTGCGTCAAATTAACTTGCTACGCTATTGATATCGAGTGTGGTGTGCTGATGCTTTGGAAAGTTGTCGTAATGCTCGATATTTGATCGTCGATGGTTTGATACTTTATCGGTTAAATTATTGATTTATTTGACGTGGATATCGAAAAATTGTTTTGAATTATCTTTTTATTGAGAATTTTGGTTCAAATATAACGTAGGGTGTAAAAAATAATAACATATAATTGTTCGATGTTGTACTTGTTTGAAATAAATTGAAAATAAATAATTTTTAATAGATGTCGGTAGCATTGCAATAGGTATAATAAAAAATGGAAAAAATAATTTTTTCAACGGTACAATAATCAATCTGCTATAGGTAACAAAGTATAAACTTGACGTAAGAAATGTCATTAAAATGAATATCAACTGTTTTACGCCTGCTTTCGAAGTCTTGTATAACGGATTTAGCAAACAATAGCGCGATAACAACGCTGATCAACTTCAATCTC
The DNA here is from genome assembly GCA_900474305.1 of Cecidostiba fungosa. Lineage (NCBI taxonomy): Eukaryota > Metazoa > Arthropoda > Insecta > Hymenoptera > Pteromalidae > Cecidostiba > Cecidostiba fungosa. Next base: position 18,725 of record UCOJ01001478.1, read on the forward strand.
GTTTGTCTCGATATATTAGCTATACAGATGTACGATGAATGTATAGGAACATCAACCACCTATTGATCAAAGTACATATTGTCAATTTTCAAACAACAAGACTTTCATTTTCGAGTTCATTTTGCTTTTAAATGATGATAAATATCTTTTATTGATCAACAATTTTTTACATTAATTATTTATTGTTTAGTTCTTAAAGCAGTATTTCTCTATATGAAAATTTTTTTTAATGGATTTCCAGCTTTTTTATAATAATACAAACCATTAAATTTGAGTAGGTCAAAACTCTTTTGAATAATAAAATAATAAAACCATAAGGGTAAAGGTGATTTATCGCTAGGCAAACTGAAAGGTGCAGGGAAAAACAGAATGATAGGACAGATGTATGGTTGTAAAACTTTTATTGCATACATGAAATTCCGATATTATAAAAAAAACGCTTTAACATTTGCTACTCTCTGCCGATAAGCTAGAGTGATTGTTATCGATCGAACATTGTACACATTGAAGTTACCAGCGGCGTTCTAACCTGAAAATGCTGCATTCCGTTGCATTCTCTGTCTAATTTTTAAGTAGATTATACATGGAAACCAACATTATTATAATTATATGCATATAATTAACTATAGTTTCTACTTTGTTTAAAAGCATTTAAAGGTCAGAATCTGTTCGAAATCTTAAATGGTTCGGACTAGAAACAGTCCAGAATTCATGTCATTTTAGGTGGGGTTTTTTGAAATTCGGGCCAGTTTATCGCCGCCATCTTTATCAGGGATACGTGTCGCGCCGTTTCTGATGAACGCACTTGGATAAAAGCTGTGGAGAATTTTTCGAGCTCGAGACTCTGGATGTTCCGATGTATAGATTACTTGAAATTTTGCTAGGCAGTCAACTAGTACTGAGATGTATGTATATACTATCAAGTGAACTTGATGAATCATGCCTGACTGGATCTGCATAGAACTTGTGTACTTATTTACTTACAGAAGAGCGGGAATAGCTGTTTGTCCACCTGGAGGGACGCTCGGGCTTGCAATGTCGAAACATTTCTAAGAACCAGAGATGGGACGGCGAAAATGCCTAGACAATATAATAATATTATGGATATTTGCAAGTTGCCAAAAAGTCAACACAGCCACGCCGTACACCATAGAGGCTCAAAATACCGTGTTTGCTATCCCCGTGGCCGACGAGGGGCTACGCACTAAAGAAGTCACTCAGAGACTTCCAAAGACTTCTAAAGACTTCCATAAAATTCGAAAACCCAATAGCAGTTAAACATAATTATTAAAATTTCCAAGACTACCGAAAGACTTTTCAGACTTCCAAAAGACTTCTGAGACTTCCGAAAGTTTACAGAGAATTCTATAACACATCCTAGAGGTTTTGCAGACTTCCAACCGATTTTAATGATTTTAGTTTATTGCAATGGTGAATATTATTATTTTAATGCAAAAAAAAATTATTAACAAAATAATTGTTGAAATATATGCAAAAAATTGAAATTTAATATTTATATAAACGCAATAACAATTTTGTTAAATTACAAAAATTTTGAAACATATATTTATAGAAATTTCCGAGGAAATTTCAACATATTCATAATAAGCATTAGCTATCTTGCGATTAAAATATTATACTATTTTCTCAATTATTTCACTCAATATACATTGTACTTTTAAAAAACAAATATGTTACAAAAAGCGAGACAAAAAGTTAGAAGATAATGATAAATTAATAGATTCTCGAAAAAAATGTTTCAAAAATTATAAAAAAATTTTGTAATTATTCATATGTGATTTCTGCTTATTAGTACTCGTATTAATACTAGCTAGAATATTTTTTCAGCATTAACATTATTTCGGTTTGAAAAGTAATTAATATCAAAGTAAAATTAATTATATATTACTTTTTTTTTAAATATTATTAATATTATTGTATGGTAAATTAAATTTATTTCTTGAATAGGTTGGTATAACAACTTTATAATACTTGTATTCCAAGCAATCGTGAAATTTATCACACCTGCCATATATTTGTAGAACTTACATATGCTATCAAGTAGCTTCAAAAATGAGAGTATAAATAGTTTTGGATAAGAATTGAAAAAAGTTCATTTTTATAAACCTGTAGAGTAGCATCGTAGCGTTTTTACAAGACAGTTCTGTAGAAAATCAGTGTCAGATCAATTTTCTTTTTAAATACAGCTTTTCAACTTAAACATTGCATGCAAAATAGTTGATTATTATATTTATGTATCAGTCTCTAAATAACATTACAATTTTAAATCGCTTAAAATATTATCAGTACTTAAGTATCATCATTTGAGAAAGATTGGTCATTATTTAAGCATTTTACGGAATCAAAATGGACTTGTTATCAGATTCATTTCAAAAAAAGCGAAAAATATTTTGGGATATTATTGAACGTGAAATGGACTTAAATGTTCCAAAATATTTGAAAAATATTTTATTATATAAAATCTTGGACAATTTTGTTACTATGCCTTCTTTAAAAGATAATGATTTATTAGAAATTGAAGAGTACGTAATTTCAGTTCATTATAGAAGTCAAATAGCAAGTGATGTTGATTTAGTAGATTACTTTGGCTTCTATAGTCGAAATCCTGAAAACTTCAAATTTTCTTTTGGTGATAGACAAATGCTACTTGCAATTGCTAGAATCGCCGAGAAAATCGCTCGAAAAAAAGAATTTGATAGAAAGTTTATTTCCTCTGCTGATGTTGTAAAATCTGTAAATCAAAATAATGAATGTTTGGATAATCAGTCTACTCTTTTAGAAATATTATTACGTTCAGCTCTAAATAATATGGGCAAAAAGAAAGAAGGATATCGGTATCCAAAACACTTAACATTGATTTCTAGCTTTTTTTATTTAACTGGTGGGCCTATTTTATATGAAACACTGTCATCGAATTTGCCAATACCAAATATAAGTTCAGTACGAAGGTTCATTCATAAAAATGATAGTATCATTGAGGGTTCTTGTCGTATTAACGATTTAAAAACTTTTTTAAAAGCAAGAAATTTTCCACCATCAATTTGGCTCAGCGAAGATGCAACTCGCCTTTGCAGTCGTGTACAGTATGACACAAAAACTAACCAACTGATAGGTTTCGTACTACCAGTTGATTAAAATTCTATGCCGATCGCATATTCTTTTGTAGCAACATCAGCAAAAACAATTGAAGAACATTTTAGTCAAAATAAAGTATCCACTTTATTGTATGTGTATATAGCTCAACCATTAATAAAAGATGCACCATATTTTTGTCTTTGTGCATTTGGTAATTGCAATTCCTTCGAGACAAAAAATGTTCTTCAGAGGTGGAAATTTATAAAATCAAATTTAAAATCAGAAGCTATTGAGGTTGCTGGCTTTTCATCTGATGGAGACCCACGATTGTTAAGAGCAATGCGATATGAGACTCAACTGGGTCTAAAGCCTCATAACAGTTTAAAATTGAATGACAATTTTATTATAATAGATGAGTTTCATGCAACTATATTACCTGAAAATAACTGCATTCAAGATACAGTACACATAGCAACGAAATTAAGGAACAGATTCTTGAAACCATCTGTAATTTTACCCATGGGAAAGCATGTTGTCTCTGCTTCGCATTTAAAAATAGTAATTGAAACTATTTCAAAAGACAAACATTGTCTTGTACAAAGTGATTTGAATCCTAAAGATAAGATGAATTTTAAATCAGTAATCCGATTGTGTAATCCTCAAGTAATAAAGTTACTCGAGGAAACTTTGCCAGAGTCAGTTGCAACTCAGCAATATTTGAAAATTATTTTATACGTTACACAGGCATTTTTATCTCCGACTTTAACTATAGCTGAAAGAATTTACTGTTTATGGTATTCTACATTTTTTCTTCGATATTGGCGTTTATTTCTTAAAAATAAAAGCGAATATTCTGTAAATGATAATTTCCTTTCGTCCAATACATATATGTGTATCGAATTGAATGCTCATGGGCTATTGAATATTATTTTTCGCTGTATGAAGTTAAATTCGTTCGAATCATTTTTACCCTGGATGTTCAGTAGTCAGCCATGTGAAAGTTTCTTTCGTTCACTTCGATCAATGAGCACTACGTACTCTACGATCGTTAATTGTACTTTGTTAGAAGCGTTACAGAAAATAAATAAAATACAATTGTTAGCTGATATTGCAGTTGATGATTTTAAGGCTTTAGGTGAAAATATTATTTTCCCAAGAACGTCATTCTGCAATGCTTCTTTTGAAACACAGTCTGAAAAACTTAATTTAACATTTTTAAATGATATTTTAAGGAATCCTGAACAATCGCAAATTAATATCAGTGATATAAAATCAATTTTAACAAGAGCAAAAGCCGATGCGCATAAAACGTGCCATGAATTAGGTATAGAAATTGATTTATACGCTGCTAATGATTGCGATATACAACTAGTAAATGAAGATTTCAGTACAAATCATAGTGATGAAGTGAATGACGACCTCCTAGAAGATTGCGACACTGAAGACCTCGCTGAGGATAACAGATATTTTGAAAAAGAAGACGAAGAATTTTCTAGTTTGGAAGATGATCTCGAAGATGATTCTAATAAAGATAATATAGAAGTAACCACGTTAACGAATGTCACTAATATTCAATTTAAAAATTACAGTGAAATAAAAAAAAACATTACTGTAACTAGTCCTTACGTGGTAGTAAACGACAATAACGGCAAAGAACTTGTGGTAAGAAAATCATCAATCTGTTGGCTCCTTAACAAAACATCTGGAAAGTTGAGTAGCGATAGACTTCGGCGAGTTCAGGATGATGAAGTATCGAAAAATGTGCATCAAATAAGACCTAACATTACAAAGTCACAAATATGTGAGGTAATTTATACTGGTGATTGGTGTTTATTTGAAATACCAGGAACGTCTAAATGCTTGATTGGACTTGTATTAAGTTTTTCATACTATGAGGAAAAGAATTGGATAAATATAAGTTATTCTAACAATTACGTAAAAATCATAGGAAATAAAAAAAAAGTTGGAGTTTTATGCACTTGGTTTTCTCAAGAAAACAAGAAACTTAAATTTGAAACTGTTGCTGTTCATGGTTATTTAGATATAAGTTATTATAAAATAACTATACCAACACCAATAATAGATAACAAAATTCGTTGTATAGATAACGAAACTTATAGTGATATTAAACATCTTCTGTAACGTGAGCACAGACTAAAATTCGTAGAATCGAAACTCTTGAAAAATATAATCTGTTCACACATTATATTAAAACAGTTGTAATATCTCCCAAAATAAAGCACGGGTAGTATATTATTCGATCGTACTGAAAGAAAATTTTTTTGAATTAGCATCCAAAACTCATTATTATTCGTAGCAATACCGATACTAATTTTAGTAATATTCATACATCGATATAATATATTTTAAATCGTAAAGTTCTTATTACTATTAGCTGTTAAGTATTTATTACTATTTGAAGTAAAACCAAGAACTTCTACATAAAACTGGAATACAAAATCAAATAAAAATTGATACTCTAGTTTAAACAAATCTTTCTTTTCTAAATTAGTGTATCACTTACAATTAATAGATTAGATTAATAGATCGATTTTATTTAGAAATTGTCATTTATTTGTGATTATCATGGATGTCATGGGCAGTGCATGCATGGAACAACGTAAAGAATTTTGGAGAATAATAGAAACTGGATTAGACATTGATATACCTCAATATTTAAAAAATATTTTTATGTATCAAAATTTAGACAATAAATTAACAATTAAAACTATCGGTCAAGAGAATATTAAAGAAATAGAAGAGTTTGTACGATCATCATCGTACAAAAATCAAATAGAAGATGGTAATCTTTTTAACTATTATGGCACTTATAATAAGAATCCTGATGATTTTAAATTCACTGTTGGAGATAAGGCCATGATCTTCAAAATAAAAGAATTTGTAGAAGCAAATGAAAGAAAATTTTTGAAAAGGAAATTACAAGTATCATCAGTTAATGAAGTTAGCAGAACCGATAATCTTAATACTGATATAGAAACAGAAAAGCAGAAATTAAACAAATTGTTAAAATCAAATAAAGAGATATACCCTTGTGACCTACAAGAGTCAGTCGATTCAATTTTATCAGTAATAGAGATAGAAAGTGGAAATATCATTGCTAAAATAACATGTCCAGTTTGTGACAAAAGTATTCGAGTGCAGAAATACGAAGGAAAATGGATCGTTTCCAACTTCCGACGACATTTTGCAAGTCACTCTACTTCAACTGAAAAACCTGCACGTAAATCCAAAAATAAAACTCAGACCTCCAAAGTATCTAAGAAGACAAACAAATCTACAATATTAAATATACTTTAGTATATTTAATTTAAAATATTAAATATACTCAGGTTCACAATAAAAAATTAATGTTTCATGTATGCCATATATGCTAGGTCAGTACCGCGGCGAAGTATTAAAGTTTAGGGATTGTATCAGCTGTCTCGTTGTATGCTGTACGGGCAAAATGGATTGTGCAAATCGTGAATCATTTATTAAAAATAGTAGACGTGCGAATCGTTATTGTTGTGTTGTTGGGTGTTCACACTCAGAACGTAAAAATCCGGAGCTGTAGTTTTATAAATTTCCTTCTCGGCCACATGAAAAAGAACGAAAAAAGAAGTGGATCATTGCTGGTCGTCGTGTACAGTGAGTAAACATACATTTGTGTATGTACTTACAAAATAATTATGCACTCCTTGTACAAATTAAAATTACAAATTATGTTATTAAGTACAAATATGCAAATTAGATTTCGAAGTGTCAAATAATTATAGGTTATCTTTGTGTCTAAAAATTCTTCCTTAAGTGGGCCTACATATTATTTTTTCAACCTTGAGCAGAACTTTATTAATTTAGTGTATATGTATGTTTTAGTGAAAAAAATAAAAATAAGATTTGGGAGCCAAAGGACTGGAGCAGAATTTGTAGTGTACGTTTTGAAGGAGGAGAAAAATCTAATGATCCAAGAAAAGTGAACTATAACCCAACAATCTTTCCAGAAATATATGGACAAAAGATTAATTCAAGTAAAGCTGAAAGATTAATTGCTCACAATAAGAAAAAAGAAGAAAGTATTTTGGTTATAAACAAAGCTGATGAGAATGTTGATGATAAATTTGTTGCCGGTACGTCATACTTTGAGCGTGTAACTGATTCAAATAAAATAAAATAATTATACTCGACTATAATTTTAAAATTTTTTTTACAGAACCATTAATTTGCTTAAATGAAAGAACGAAGGAAATTGGTAAAAAGACCGATCCAGTTTTTGATCAAAATGAAACAGAGAACTTAACTATTTTATTTTGTTCACCGGACAACAATAATGTTTATACACAAACTACAATCAAAATAATCACTCAAGCCAGCACTGCACACAAAGAAGTTGTGAGAAGATCTGTTTCCGTTGATGAAATTCAGAGGATCTGCAAAATAATAGTATCAAAATCTTCAGGTCCTGACGCAGAGATGCACACTTTCTTTACTGGTTTTGAATCACTTCGTTCTAATGAATCCATGAAAACTGTGTGGAATATCACTGTCAGTTATTAAAGACGGACAACCACAATTTTTTAAAAAAGTTTCAAGACAGAACAGATTATTGTTGTTTTTAATGAAACTTAAGCTTGGCTTAAGCTTTAAGGCATATTCCAAGTAACGAAAGCTTTTTAGTGTAGTCGAAACTTTTCTAAGGAATACAAAACATTGGTTGTTTTGGCCTTCGAAGCAAGCCATCAAAGTTACCATGCCTGTAACTTTTAAAAATTACCCAAATTGTCGAGCAATCATTGATTGCACTCAAATGGCATGTGATACTCCTCCTAAAGTTGAACAGCGAATATTAATGTATTCTACATACAAAGTTGGCTTTACGATAAAATTTTTCATCTGTATAAGTTCATCAGGATTAATAACTTTTATATCAAAAGGATATGGCGGAAGAGCTACAGACAGTTTTATTACTAATGTTTGTGGATTTTTAAACCTTTTAGAACCTGGTGATGAAGTAATGGCTGATAAAGGTTTTCCGCAAATAAGATCTGAACTACTACATCGACAATGTACTCTTGTTATGCCACCATTTGCACTAGAACTTCAATTCACCCGAGAGTTCCAAAGGAAATTCAAAAGGATATTCTATAGCATCAATCCGTATACATATTGAAAAAGCAATACAAAGAGTAAAAATATTTAAAATTTTTACAGCGCATCAATGTCGAGCTTTTTAATAAGACTGATGATATCATGTATATGATTTGCATACTTGCTAACAACAAAGATCCTTTAATTAAGAAGTAATGAGTATGGAATGCACTTATATTTCAATCATTATTTATAAATTTTTGTACAACTATTATAATTTCTAACTATTTCTAATAAAAAATTATACTAATAGAAGCTGCTGTATATTTTATAAATCGACGGATCCTAATAGAAAAGACTTATCTCACAGAAACGGTTGGAAAAGTCGTATCTCGCAGGAAATGTTTGAAAAATCGTATCTCAGATAATGGAAATATTAGTAGTATAAATTTTAACTACGTCAGGCGTTGTTTAAATAATCAATATGAAGTCTAACGTGAAAACTGAACAGGTAAATTTACCTCTTTAGTTTTCATTTTAGACACCCTATTGATTATTTAAACAACGCCTGGCGTAGTTAAAATTTATACTACTAATATTTCCATTATCTGAGATACGATTTTTCAAACATTTCCCGCGAGATACGACTTTTCCAACCGCTTCGGCCAGATACGACTGTTCCAATCGTTTCTGTAAGTTATCTCTAAGTCTTTTCTATTAGGACCCGTTGAAATATCCTTATCAATCATTTTTTCAGGGATCATAGATGCTGGTAACATCTTGATAAAATAGTTGTTATAAAAGCTTTCGATTTTTGGAATGACGTTCAATAAAAATTTTTCATCTCTATCAACGAGTATATGTACAAAATCTTTATTAGAATATACAACAAAGTGGCATCGTTTAATTCCTAATATATACGTGGACACTTGTACTTGAGTGAAATATTTATCGTTTTTTTCAACGTAACATTTCCATTTTCAAAAACCAAATATTTCACATGACTTTCCTGGTTTTTAAGATCTACAATAGCAGAATCTTCACAAGAACTAGGGCATTTAATTTCTAGTAATTCAAGATTTTCATTATTTTTAATAATTCCATCTGGACTACAAGCCAAAAATGGTTGTTTATATGAAACAATCTAGCCAACATGATGAATTTTTGCTCCAGTTTTTGTTTCGAATAATGAAGCAGCAACAGATTCCATTTTTATACTGTATACATTTCTTTGGTTTGCTTGCTTTTATTCTTGGCATTAACAAATCTTGCAGCTAACTGTTCAGGGTTTTTTCTTCGTGTTTTGATTTCATGAGCTTTGGTACTGCAAGTTATTCTGCGTTTTCTCTTTCTAAACCACGATGGAGATTCTGACTGTCCTGCAGATTTAACGCAAATATCTGTCCACCTTTCTTTGTTTAACTTTACCCATAAATGCTGCGCAGAATATTCTTCAGGGCAAACTTCTTTTTTTAACTTCAATCCTTTTTCTGTGCATTCTACAACTTTGTAACTATTATAATGTCTAAATTCCGGACTATTTGTGGGTTTATGGCCACGCGCCTTAAAATTGGAAACATTATGGTTATATTGCACTTAACGTTTCTAGCAGGGACACTCGGTTCGCTTTCCTAGAGTTTGTTCAGCACCATTTTTTTAAAGTCTATATACTTTTCAAGAAAATGCGACGATCACGTTTCCGTAATGTTACAGGGATCAATTCAAGCGTAGTATACATATATGTGTGACTTTCGTAAAACGCCTCATTTTTGAGACCCTTACTGTACATACCAGTACTCAAATGTATATCCGATCATCCAGATGAGCCAGCTATTATGAAATAGCATATCACCACTTGCCTTTCTGCAGACGCTTTAATAAATCAGCAAAATTTTAATGGAGACGAGTGGAGCAGAAATTTAAAATCAATCTTTTGAAATAAATGCTGTTCTTTAAGTAATATAAATATCTCTATCTATAAGAAACAACTCTAATTTATTACTCACTACTATTTGAAGAGTGACAATTCCACTCCAAAGGTTTGGATTGCCATAGATCCTTTTGTTGATTTAGAGATTGAGATCTCACCCTTCAATTCAGAATAGGTCGGTACAGCAATCTTTTCCTATCAAAATTCTCACTTTTCAGATTTAAGAGAGTATTGTAAATTAGAGTTGATTTCAAGAAAAATGAACCATTAGAAAGAATGTTAATAAATTTTCGTAGAAGGATGCAAAAATTACTAATCTATTGTAATCCGAGAACAGACTTAAAATGTTGGAAAAATTTCTATAACTATACTGATTTTTATGTAGCAATTTTAAAATGTTGCAATTAATACTGAAATATGTCCTAAATTTTACTAAATATAAGTATAGTAATTTTTCTGTTCTTTTTGGCATAGGCAAACAAAATTTAGTTGTTTTGAATACACTGTTAAAAATACTACCTTAATATTAATGCAATGTACTGGAAGCTGATTTCAGGCAGGTAAATTAAATCGATT
>UCOJ01001479.1:0-29372 GCA_900474305.1 Cecidostiba fungosa
ATCATTTTTCTACAGAGAAGGATTTATTTATTTAAACTTTCCACCCTTTCTCACGTGACCTTATTATACCTTTCGATATGGCTACAGCGCCACCAAGCGGAGCTTGGACTTGCCAATTAGGTTAAATGTGAAATTATCATCTTACTTACCGCACCTTATACCACTATTTTGAAAATGTAAGTAGAACCCAACTTAAAAGCGCCTAAAAACGTCTAAATTTTGTATTGAAATTTATTATTATAATAAATTTTGTATTGAAATTGAATATTGTTCTTAGAACATAATTTTCATAAAATTATGATGCTATCAAATTATAATTTTGGAAGCTGCGTGTCGTTATTCTAATTGTATGTATATATGAATTCAATGGTGTGAAATGTGTAACATATTTTATAACCAAATAACATCAGTAGTAAATAAATTATTGTTGATTACAATGACTTTGTGAAATTAATTAATTGATTATAAAATTTTAGTTATTCAAATTAAAAAGTATAAATACATTAAATTTCCTGTAATAAATTGTCTACTACTCGGAGTTCAAGGTTTAAACACTGGGTTAAATAAAAACTTGAATTTTGCAACCTTTGTAATGTTTAAGTAAGAAGATGGGTTCGGTCATCAATGAAAATCGAGTAAATTTCTCATATTATATTATTATATTAATCGTTTTTTAAAATACATTATTGTTTATTTCATCATTGTAATCAATATTTCAATTCTGACAATTTCAGAAATCAGTTAATGAAGTTCTTGATTCAAAGGATAAATTGCTTAAAAATATTAAGCTTTCAGACTTAGCTAATAAATTTGAATCCGCTCTCGACAGAGTAGAAGTAATCTAAAAAATTTACTATTACATATGTATTACTATAAGTGCACAAAGTATACAAGTTTAAAGAAAAATGTAGCTTGCATCTATTTCAGGAGCTTGAATTACACCACTTGATAGAACCAATAAAATCAACAGCCCAAAAGCTACGACAATTAGAAGAAGTAACTGAAAAATTGGCATGTGATTATTATGATGATTATCCATGCGCTAATAAAAATTGTTGCAACGTAAGTTAAATCGACCTTAAAAATATAATTTATATATCAAAGAAAAATTAAAATTCTATTATACTAGTGAGTATTATCATATTAAATCTTTTTTATCTTTTATGATTGCATCAAATCTTCATATCAAGGAGGTAAATTTGAGTCCAACTGCTGACAAAGAATCACTCGAAGGTAATCGTACAGGAATAGTTTCCTCCAAAAATGATCCTGTCAGATTTTACCCATCCGACGATTCTTGCAAATGCTATAATGCCGACGGTGTCAAATCCTGTCACTGCGGCTCGGAAGAAACTATAGAAGAATCATGCGGTAAAAAATTAATATCGACCCTCGGCAGTAAAAACATAGAAAGAATAGGTGGAAAATGTAATCCGTGTAAATGCTCACTTGACGCATCCGGGAGAAAAATAAAAACCTTGGATTGCAAATTGGCCTCAAGAGCGCGAAAACGAAGGCGATACGAAGAGTTGAGGTTGAAATCAGACGAAGCAACGCGACCGCTAACCGCTGACGCAATTTCAACCATACCGGATATAGACAACGATGAGGACGTAATTGTCGAGAGAAGGATTTCTAATTCTCGCTTTAATATACAAACAAATTTGAACAATATGAGTCTGAGCATTAATAAGGAAAATACTGTTATAAAAGACAAAGCTTATATGAAAGTAAAGGAGAAAAACCAGGCGACCTTTTGCAATTTGTCCAGTGAATCTTCTACGGTAGATTAGCTATTATTTTTTTTCTTATTAATAATTAATGCATTCATATATACTTCTTTGATTGCGTCTTCCAGGAAGAGTATGAATCTGATTGTTCTAGCGATGGATTTTGTTGCGGGAAAAATTGCATCAATGAAACTATTCGTTCGTCTTCAAATGGTAATTTGTATTATATTTTAGATTTATTTATTTTTAATATTTTATTCCACGTTTATCATTTTCAATAATTTAATTTCTTATTCTTTAATATTATTGTTTATCGGAGATTCTAAAGTAGTTTTTTTAAAGCAATATGATAATAGTGCATTTTGTTTTTAAATTTAGTTTATTAAAATATGTGACAATATAGTACTAATATAGTGTGTTAAATTTCTTTAAGAACCAACTCTCAAATGTTTGGCACAAAAAGATGGATTTTGGCGGTCTGATGCAGATGTGAGTTAATATTCTTTTCAATACCCTTTCCGACAGTTTTAATAACACCGAATATATTACACACAAAAATGCTGTACACTTATTTATTTTTACTTAAAAAATCAACACTTTTATGGCGTATTAGTTTTATAACAATCGTTTTAATTACGTATATAAGAATAGTTTTTCAGTAATAAAGGAGAATAAAAATAAAACACTTTTAAGTGCAGTAAAAAAACCTGCAGTGCAGTCTGGTATAAAAGAAATATGCGTTTGCAAAATTTTTTTAGAATATACGTATTCGATGTCTAAACCTTACAAGGAAATAAATTTTCTTCTTTACGAGAGTCGGCGAGTCAGATAATAATATGAAAGCCTCTCGCGTAATAAAAGAAACGTATTTTGTCGATGTTACAACATCATCACGCCATTGTCAGCACGTGCTTGAATAAAAATGCGTAAAGTATATACGAGGACACACGCCAAGCATCTCGCGGCATTTTTATTTTCGACTCGAGTCTTTCTCCGGCGACTGCAGTAAAATAGCAATTTGCAAAGAATTTTTATGGATCGCGCAGCAATACAATATACACAACGTCGTGTCTCGACGGCAATAACCTAATTTTCAGGTACCGCTATAGTCAGCAAGTTAAAAAAAATACTCATTTTTCTCATCTTCTTTCTCGGAGCCAACATTTATGGGTTGCCGCGAACCTGTGAACTATTTTCCCTCTTACGACGTCAGGCCGCCTCTCGAACTTATGTAAGCCCTGTCTATATGCAGTGCGTTGATTTGCAGCTTGGCTCTTCTTGCGGTTGCGGTCGGCAAGCCGATGAGGGCGAGAACGAGAGCCCATACTGTCCTTGCGGATGCGGCGATATGATGGATCTGCCCGCGGATGAATGCGTGCAAAGGTAGGCCATCATTACGATGCTTGACGGCTACGCGCCCGCTAAAGTACTTACTGCGAAAGCAATTAATTTTATGCACAGACGACTTATTTGCGCTCTGCCATCTCAGGCACGCGTGAAAGGCTTTGACTACTTAATTAAATGATAGCTATATGCAGTATTCGCGGATTTTTCTTTATTTCTACATGTGTTTTGTATATATTACGCAAGTGTTTAACTTTTCGCGTGGAAATTACAAAAATAAGATATTTAATAACCGTTCGATTTATATGATCATATTTTATTTAAGAAAAAATAGTTGTTTTTTTCAATATTTAAGATATTTTCCGTTATTGAAATCTATTTGATTCTAAAACAGCTGTAAAAGTTTTAGTCGTAGGATATAACAATAAACGCTGTATAATAAGTATGCAGGCGCAATTTTGACAGAAAAGCTTTTAAAGCAAATGGATCAAATATAATAGATACCAATTCCATTATAATGCAAATAAGCAAAAAAAGTATTCCACTTCCGCCTTAGTGTTAACCAAAATATATCCTTATGAATATAATTATGTGAAAAATGTATAAAATGAGTTGTATAAGCGATCGCGCAATGATGAGAAAGTGATCTCATTATCTTACAAAGTTCAATATAGAATAATAATATATATAACAGATCTCTATGCCAGTGCGAAAACTGCGGCAAAGAAATAGCAACGAGCTGGCCTTCGGCATGTGATGCCGAAAAACCAGTCTCGTTGAACGGCTCTGTTGCACGACAGCAAGCCGAGAGAACACTGGAGATCGAAAAACTACCGAGAGATGGTTGCGTCATTCCTTACGCAGGTACGACAATGTCTCGTTGAATCCCTTTCTTTCTTCAGCTTTTATTACAGATCGTAAATTTAAAGCGTTGATGCCTTTCCGGGATGATTGATATTTTTTTTTCTTGGAAGTTGTTCACTTTATCATTTTCTAACAGTAGGGTATAGGTACTTGTATCTACTGCTCTTTCATGTTCTTGGGTGTTCAAGTATTCCAAAAAGTTGTTTAGGAAATAAAATATAATATTGTTTGGAAATTTATAAAAAAATATTTTGAACATTAAATATCGTTTTTAGTCTTTCAATCATTTACAATATCAATTTAGAATTGTAACATTTAAAAATTAAAGTAAAAAAATTTAAAAATAAAAGTAAATAAATTTCTTTCGGAGTAATAATTTATTTAATAATAGAAACAAATTTTTAGAAAAATTTATTAAATATAATATCTATTCATTATGATTATTGCTTGTTAAAGATATAAGAATGTATATTGAAGATTTGGAAGCTCAATGCCGTGAAAAGGATAACATCATCACGGAACTGACTCAGGCTCGAGGCTCTACGTATCCACCAACATACATTACTTGATGGGATAATGGTTTTCTTCATCACTATAGGTCAGTATTATTTCAAGTACTAATTAATTTTTAATATTGGATAATCTAATGTTATGATCGTTTAGGAACCAATCAATTTTTTAAATCAGTATTTATATGGATTTAGGATTTAGGTTAAGGTTATTATATTAGAAGTATATAAAATATGTATTATAAAATAAGACAGGTATAGATCATGTATTTTTATTGTAATCGTACGTATATCGTAATTAGCAAAATAATTTAATATTGCAAGATAAGCCATGCATCATTTTTGTAATGTTCTATTCTCTAATTAATTCGTAATATAAAATCGAAAGACAATAAAAATGTGAGTGACTTGATAGAATTAGGAATTGAAAAGATTGTTAGTGGCTCTAAGTAGTACCTTAACATTATCATTAGGTTTATTTGTCGATCTTCTATTGTGATGTCAACACATAGTAATTTTCTTGTCAGTTACTTCAAATTAATGTTCTTTTTATTCAAGCCTCTTTCAGGCCTCGAGGCTTATGTAGCTGAAATAAATGCTTTTTGGTTGCAGGAAGCAAAAGAAGCGTCTGAAAAAACGTGAATAGAATATCAGGGCATCCTTTTTTCGACAGAAGTAGGTGGCTGAATTATACAATTATAATAGAAGATGTAACACATAATATAACGAGCAACTTTCGATATTCATATATTGGTTACGACGAAGCTTTTGTATATTCTATATTGTCCTTGACATTCGCATGTATAAAGTATATAATAGAAGATTTCGTGTCCCATCCTTTCACTGTTATATTGACACTTGCTTTTGAACGACTTTGCTTTATTCGATACAACTGCAGGCTATTATGCTTCAACTGTTTGAGAAAGGTATTACTTACCCACGATTAAGTTTTTATAGTTTTGCGGTCACGCTTTGTTTTCTTTTATCTAAGAGAATTGCGAATGAGATAATAATAAAAAAGGTTGAACACGATTTTCTGATTTGTTGTATTGTTTATTCGATATCATATAATATAAAAGTACACAAAGTATAAAAGTTATATACAAAATTGGCTGGTCATATTCTGCACCTTTTTACACCGTTTTATACAGATATATCTATTATTTCAGTTTCTTATTGCTATTACAAAATGCACTGATAAATTCAAGTGACTAAGGCATTAATATAATTTTATTACTTTTCTAAAGTAGTAATTAACAATTAATAAAATTACGATGAAATAGTAAAACGTATACATAACTATTTTTTAACAGTATAGGAAAATGCGTATTATAATAATTGTATATATAAGTACATCTAGAACTAATAAATTATATTCATCAGTACATTCGTAACAAATTATTCACGTACGTTAATCCAACGTGAATATTTCTTGGCACAGAGAATCTGGTAAAACATTGATTTTTAAATTTTCAAATTATCTTTATGATTTTGATATTTCTCTTTCTAATAATAATATATTTCAATGGAACATAAAAGTAAAAGGTCAATTTTTTAAAATATGTACCTCTACGAAGTTAAGTAAAGACATTTCACGTGTCATGTAAGATAATACCCATTAGAATTACTTTATCTAGCAAATAAATACCCTGAATTTTCATATTAAGTACATCCTTTGTATAAGTATTCCATTAGTCACAAAAGAAATGTGTCACATTTAATACTAATACAAAAGTCTAATTTAATCGTTGTATCAAATAATTAAAAAATATAAAATAACTTTTAACCATCTTTAAATTTTCTTATTACAAGAATGTTCAACACATAGAATTTCTATTGGTGAAGTTTTTTCCAACTAAACTGACTTGAGGCGTGGTATAAAAAAGAACTTCCTTCGATCTAACAAATCTTCGAGGCTATTGAGATCAGGTAACACAGCGGGAATTTCAAACTTAGCGCTGTTAGTATGTGGTTTTCTCGTAGTAGTAAAATAAGGTTTTCTGGGTTTGTTTACTTGTTGACGTGGTGTATAATAAGCCTCGGTTGTGGTTGGAGTTTTAGGGTAATATGGATCAAGCTCTGATTCGGTAACCGGAATTAGCTGTCTTGTTGGAACGGGAAAGATAGAAGCTTCCGTTACTGCAAGCTTAGGGATTGGAGTAGTCGGAGTCGATCTTGTTAGTAGACTACTGTTGAAAGAGAAGGTACTCGGTTTGTTATTTTGAATGGATCGAAGGGTTTCCACATAAGGGTAGTCATCGTTGTGGAAGTTGAAGTTGGATCTTGCAAAAGGTGTTGATTCGAGTTTCGAGAAAATTGGCGGCTCAAGAAAATTAACCGGTTTTGGAACGTCAAAGCTTGAATCTGAATCTCTTGCAAGTCCCCGAGCTTTAACCATTTCCAGCACCATTTTAGTTCTTGGACTGAAGGTCACAGGAGCCACGGATATTTTTTCAAAACTTTCATTGCTGTCGCTACTTTTGAAAGAATCGAAAGAGTCCCGATTAAATTGCGAATTTTCGTTTTTCATCGATTCAAACGTGTCTTTTGGAAAATAAACATTATCATCTCTGACATCTGGCGGTACTAAAAAGGAAAATGCATCTTCTTCGAAATCTTGACGGTCAAACACCTTCGATATCCTAGGTGATTCCAAGGGTGGTTGGAGATTTTCTGAAATTGTTGTTCTTGAAGTAGTCGATATCGAATTTCTCGTCGCGGTTTCGCGAAACCTGAAGGTGGAGGATGGATCTTCTTTGTGATTTGCATGGTTCATTTTTTCTTGATGATCCGTCCTCGAGTAATCTTCATGTGAATCTCTAGACCTGTTACGTATTGATATTTATTATTATGGTGTTGTTATTTTTATGGGCCCTACTTTTTGATTAATTTTTAGTCTAGTCTCCGCAGTGTAACTTCGTGGCCAAAAAATTATTTACATTAAAGGCCTTATACATATGAATTTAGACCGTGACCACCAGGCTAAAAACTATTTCTAGTTTTTATCGTATAAGTTCATAATGTCTTACCGTGTTTCGCTGCTCATTGATCTTCCAACTCCAGAATCTCTATTTTTCAAAAACACACTAGAGGTGAGCACGAAGGTGGGGTACTTGGAGTTGGCATTGTTCTTCGAATCGGGATTGATCCTAAAAGATCTTGCGTATCCCTTAGCGTTAGTTCCTTCCCCACGAGGTTCTACGAAAGACGAAGGTGGCGCGTCATGGTTGTCATCTAGATCGATTCTAGAGCGCAATGGTGCACTGTTGATACTCGCTTGGCAATCGACGAGGTAGGCGTGATCGCAGACCATCGCGTCTTGACGAAAGGCTGTGTCCTCGGGGCAGTAGTGCGTGAAGTGATTGCCATGATCGTCGCATGTGTGATATGCCCTGCAATTTGTACTTGCGTCGGCGTAGAAGCCCATCTGACGACCCGAGCAAGAGAAGTCTGATGTCACCGGCGGTGGGGTTGTGTTCTAGAAAGAAATAGATTATTTTACTTGTATTCATATATAAATTTGCTCAATATAATTATAAACTGCATCGATGGATTTGTTGTAAAACCCATTAAATTTATTAAAAATAAAACGTCAACTCATTTCAGGTTATAATTTATTAATTAATTTAGTATATTATTTATAGTTCTAAATTTGAGTTCTTTTAAACCAATGGCATATTCAACTGCGGTATGAGATATTTTTCAATTTATCTAATAAGTCTGTATAGTAGTGAATAGATTCATTTCACTGACGAGATTCCTCGATGAACTCATTACGTTTCAATTTGCCTTCCGGCAAAAATTGCTAGCTAATAAGCGGCGCCGTGATAAGTACCGTATGTTGATAAAATAAATGTTGAACATAATTTAATATATTTATTTTGCCTTTTTCGAATCGAAATTCATATTTGCATCGTTGATTAGTATATTCATCTGCTTCTATAAACTTCAGGACCCCGAGGCAAAACTAAATTATATAATTGGATTCACAGGATAAAATTCTATTTAAATAAAAAAATAAAATAAAGGTCAAATATGAAAATTGGACAACTACTTATAAATTCGCGAAGAACATAAAAATTCTTAATTTACAGATATTTATAAAATACTTTTCAATAAACAATATCACTTATCTGACAGTGATACAAAGAGATATTTGTAATAATAGAATCATAACGGACATTGTTATGAAATACCAATTTAAACTTCATTTGAATACTTGCTCATTGTTAGCCACCTGAAGGCATGCAAATAAGTGGAAAAATTATTGCTAAATCTGGAATCTGTCGTGCGCAAGAAATATAGAATGCTGTGTTTAATGGCAATTATTGTAGTAATAAGGATAGAGTGTATAACAAAGGTCCTAATTACCGAGCGAAAAAGTACAATTGGATTGGCTTTCGTAATAAAACTCTTGATTGATTCCTATGGCCATGTGGAAGTTCCATTATGTTCTCTGACGAAACTGCAGATTTACGACATGCGTGTAAGCGGTTTCTCATGAATCAATAAATCACCTTTTTTGTGAGGAAGTTCGGGTAGTACGAAATTTTTAAAGGATATTTTGCCGGCTATTTACAACTTGAGTTTGTGATATTAAATTTTTTATGATATATAATGCCAAACGAATCTCTCTCGTAGAATTTCAATTTCAAATCGACGCGCGCTCACTAGAAATACGATATATGTAGAGCTTCATATAATTGGTACGCGGCTTATTTATGTAATAAGCGCTTTTTCAGCCGTCAAGAAAAAGAAGAAGAAGAAGATTCACCTCAGGCAAATAGAATGTAGGCATCCTTGCGAATTCCATCTTTACTATATACATAGTGCTTGTAAAATGACAAATTTGCATATCCTTTAAGAATTTACATGATTAAATAGGAGATTATCAATGTGCTATTGTTCGGTGAGCAAAATGTACTATTGCGTGCACGAGGACAAGTTTTACGTTTTATTCTGAATATAAAAAAGTTAATTACAATAAATAGTGTTATCTAAATTATAAACATATTTTTTAATAATAGTAGATATAGATATATTATATATAACGAGTAATACTTTCTCTATAATATGGTCTAAGTGACAGAGCAATCACAAGTAATAGTTTTTGCAGCAGTTGCTTTTACGTATATTATTATTACTATCCCAGCGTAATTCTCATTTCTATTTTGCAGTTTATTTTGAAGTACAGTGAATGGGAAAAATATATCATCATAACATACAACGTGTAAAGTAATAGGAAAAATAAACTACGTTCTATTACGCGAGCGCTTTGATATTTTGTCATTTAAATTAAAGACATGCGCCAATGCGCCATGCATCAGTTCGATGTTCTTTATCGATGTCTTGATTATGTCACATGGCCCATTGATCTTTAACCTCTTGGAGTTAAAAATTTCTCCTCCAACGCAGCATCATTATTTAAAATAAAAATTCACTTTTAACTCGCTTGATTTTCGCCACGACGTATAAGTTACATAAATTAAGAAATTATGATTTTTTAACACGAAAACAATGCGACATTATACTGCTCAAAACTAGGGAGACAGCCATGAACTAATGACACTTATTTTCATAATTTTGCTATTAATGTAGCTCGTTATAGTTGCGTAATATCAGCGCGATAGACATAAATCTTTTTATAACTACGCGGTTTTATTTGAATCGCGAATTTTTGCGCGTGGTCGATCGCTTTGACAAGCTAGTTAATAATTTTCTTAATAGGGCGTATCGATGCAACAGCAATTACTTAACGCTCGAAACTTTTTGCTCTATTTTATTATACAGCTTATCTGTATCCGAACCCTATCTTAGAATGCAACAGTTATTATTTTATTTTATAGGTCGTATATAATTTTTCCCAAAATAGGAAAAATGATATCTATATATTTTTAGGACCATCTTAATAACACTTGAAAACGACGGTACTTACGAAGGATTCCTTCGCGGCAACGGTGGTAGCCAGGATCATGCAGATCATCCAAGCGAAGGTCCGGTGCTCCATGATCCTGAGCTCGTTGGACCGAAGTACTATGGCAGTCTGAATAACGATTTCGCAGCTCTACTCGATCGATCTCTCGCACCAGCGAGTAACAACAGCGCGAGCTCTCCCGGTCGCGGGTTCGGTAGCGTGTGGCACGCGCGATCCTCTATGGCGCGTCAGATGAGCCAGAAGTGAAAGTGAAGAAGGTCGAGTCGAAGAAGTGCTCGCGCGGGAGGATGCAATATGTATTGGCTCCTCTCGCTCTCCGTGCACTATGCCCTCTTCGCTCCTCTTCCTACGCCTTCGATTATAGCCGCTCTAGAGCCTGCATAATAAAAGGGAAGGGATTTCGAAAAAAATTAGTCACGTGCATCAGAGAGCAGAGTTGAGTAACGCGAGATCGGATTGGTACTTGTCACGTGTGACAGTATGGTAGAGACTTTTTATTGTTGAAGATTTGGGGAGTTTATGTGTGTTGATGTGGCGCCGTGATGCTAATAATTTTACCGATTTAATTAGACGTGAAATAATTTATAATGCAGCACATGTATACTTGATATTGAACTGGTTAATGAATGTGATTAAAGCGGCGTAAAAAATCAATTTTACTGAAATTTTTATAAAAAGGGGAAGAAAACACTTTTAAAACCCGAAAAAAAATCATTATTACTTCGATTGAATTAAAAAATTTTACACTTAAACAACGTAATATTACTTACACTTCAAGATTTTTTAAACCTTTTTCGGACCTACCGTGCCCCAGTGAAAAATAAAAAAAAATGTTAAAAAGTCTCAAGCACTGTCCACGTGATTCCAAATAACAGCAAGGATCGATTAAGCCGAAATTTGAATGATTATACATTTTGTAGCAATGTAAATACTGAACGATTTAACTTTTTTAAAAACTATTTAGACACATTTTCTTTCATAAAACATTTTCTGAGCATTCAAATAAAAATTCCTTTGTTCCAAAAATTTGGGCTCAATCGAACCATATGGTCATTTGGAATCACGTGCAACAGTTTTTGATTTTTCACTGGGGTACAGTAGGTTCGAAAAAGGTTTAAAAAATCTTGAAATATAAGTAGTACAACGTTATTTAAACGTAAAAATGTTCAATTAAATCGAAGTAATTCATGTAATTTTAAGAATGATTCTTATTTTCAGGTCTTAAAAGTGTCTTGTCTCTTTAACTTTTATTTTGATCGATCAGCTAAAACGTGGTAATAATGTGTATTGTTTCAGTCCACGAATATACATTCAGGTTCAACAAGAAATCAGCGCACAAACTTTACCTATGATTAAATCTCTTGGAATTCACATAAACCTCCTATGCAAGAACAGCTTCTTATCGTTTTTAAATCCTTGGCAAAAACTATCATTTGCGAAGTGTTGTGGATAGACACTGGGCGTATATTTAACAAACGTTAATTTTCCGTTTGATGATTGTAGTGCTTTGCTTTCACAGAATGTGCGTTGTAAACAAAAAATTGGCAAGTAGAATACAAGGCTAAGTATAAGGTCAGTGCTGCTGAGCATTAAATCGGATCTCGTGATACTTTTTCTCAAAAAAATTAGCAGAAAGTTTAAAAAGATCGCGGTAGCTCAATTATTTTTCCCTATCGTACCGAGATCTACTTTAAAGTCTTTTCTTGCATTGAACATTTCGAATGTATATAATGAAAAATTTCAATAATGACACGAAAGTTGACTGCGAGAAAGTTTTGGCCGACGATCGATCGAGTACCGTTAGGATTGACAAAAGGAAACTTGCAAACTGAAAACTAGTGATATACGTAAGAAGGATATGTATGTAATAGGTAGCACACATACGTATAGTTACATATTATATCAGATAATTTTGAACTGTGAGTGGGTAACGTGCAGTATTAAATAACGTTATTTTTACGTTCCTATTTCAGATGCACTCTAATAATCAGATTCTCAAAATAAACTGCATTATTATTTACAATTATAATTATCAACACTTACAAAATACTATCACATGTGGCCCATGAAAGCGCACTAAATCAGATCACAGCGCAGTCAAAAAAACAGCTACAACTTCTGAATTAAGAAACGAAAACTAATGGCTCCAAGTTGCTGGTACGATGTTGGCGCGTTGCAAACCTGCGCACAAGTTCATATTCAAAGGAGCGCTACTCCTTTTAGCGCAGAGTTCGAAGGTCGCGGTGCAGCAGCTGTCGCGTGATAACGTCTTGCGGGCGCGCGATATTATATGCACACAACCATTACAGCGAGAGATTGTCGTCGAGTGTAAGTATATAATAGTCGTATATAAGCTGCAGAAGTCGCGGAACGGTTTGCGGCGCGCGCGCGCGTGTACGTGAAAGGAGCGCGCGACGCACTAAAAACCGCGCTTGTTCGATTCTCTGCCCTACCCGAGCGAGACGCGCTATGCACCGTGCGCGGCCACCACGAGCGAGAATGCCGTTTCAGTACGCTCTATCGCGGTTGAATGTAATGGCTGCTATATACTTTTTATTGATCTGTGGGTGAAAACGTCTTTTATTGGGGTTTCTATTGAAAAGAGCGCGCTAATAATGGGAGAGTCGCGCGCGCGCGCGCGCGTGCGGCCTAAAACTAGCTGCATTAAAGTTTGCGAGGCAATGGGTTAACGCGCGCGCAGCGGAAAGAGTTTATAATCGACTGTGCGCTATATAAAGGAGGAATTGCTTCCACATTGCGATCGAGCTAAATTGGATCGTTATCCGTTTGATTTTTCAGGTTGTTGATCCAGGATATACGCCAACAAACACTAAATTCTCTATGTTCCTATAAACAATATAATATGGGGTAATATTGTATGTTATAGTTACTCACGACTTTTCATATCTTCATTTCTATAAGCACTAATATCGCTAAAATTGAATCTCTTGACGCTTGAGACGATTAAAACTGTAAATTCAATCAATGTGTTTCTGAGCATTATGATTATCTATTATGCGAGAAATTTTAAATGATGAAGGTATGTGTATGTTATCAGATCCACCGCAATTTGACAGCTATGTAAGTCAGGAGGCACCATGTTTTTCTTTAAATATTTAAAACCTCTTCCGAATTTCGATTATTCTTATGTATTTATTATCTTTATTTCATATATCACTCATTTACCTGAGACAACACTTTTCCATATAATTAATTAATATTCAAATCACCACTCCGTTTTATGACTAACCCATCACTATGGTGAATACTAAATAGATCTCTAAAATTTCCCATACATTCAAATTGGACCCAACATTGATATAAAAGCCCCGAAATCCCAATCACACTGAGCAGTACGAATTCGACAGTTACAGGTGAAACTTTGTCAGTCAGTCCCGCGACGCGCCGCGAAAGAGTGCCATATGCGCTGCTAAATATATATATACTGTAAAACTAAGAATATTATTGTTAAAATAAATCACAAGAAAGTGTAAATCTAAATCTATTATTATACTACGAATAAACCGTTTACGTTTTCACCAAACAAATCAACTATTGTCCTCATTTATACAGTTGAGGTAAGCATTTATATTATTTAAATATCATTATTTTCGATATCTGTATAGGTTTTTTGATTATCCTTACCCTTTACCTATCCCCTATGCTCAACTATCTTACCGCGTGCAAACCGGTCGGCGCACAGTGAGAAAAGCTGTGACACCATACGTAGTTTTTGCGAATATTTCATTCCATAGTCTATTGTGGTACGTCACAGCTTATAACATTTCTGGTGCGCGGTAGAATCAGAAAAGAAAATTATACCAAGCAACATTATTTTGTTGTTTTTCTTTATTTTAAAAAAAGTATGCACTATATTATAAAATTTCAAGCAAACAAATTTTTTTTTCCTTTTATAAATAATTATATATATATATGTACACACAATCATAGATAAGTATATATTTAAATATGCTTGAGGAATCTTTACAATTTTCAATTGTTTTTACACCGTCGATCTGCTTTGTCGGCATAAGCTTAACAGCAGTCCGACGCCGAGTCAGCATAAGCGTAAAAGCAGCCTAACTCTTGCTTATTTTTTTTTTATTCGCAAAGATCGATTAGCCGTAACTGGTGATACTGCTAAGTCTCTTAGCTGGGAGGTGTAAAGACAAATGCCAAAATCAAAGGATTCCAAAGCTAATAGACTATTAAGAAAACTACCTAAAGCATCTGTCATTTTATAAGCTTTTACGTACCAATAGAATATGAAATGAAATATTCGCAAAATCTATATATGGTGTCACAGCTTTTCTTACTGCGTGCTGACCGGTTTGCACGCGGTAAGCTGGTTGAGCGTGGCTTTGGGGATAGGTAAAGGGTAAGGATAATCAAAAAACCTATACAGATTTCGAAAATAATGATATTTAAATAATATAAATGCTTACCTCAACTATAGTTTCTCAGATAATAAGTATTCTTTTATTTTAGGCTCAATAAATGAGGACAGTAGTTGATTTGTTTGGTAAAAACGTAAACGGTTTATTCGTAGTATAATAATAGATTTAGATTTACACTAGCTTCTGAGTTAGTTTAACAATAATATTCTTAGTTTTGC
The DNA here is from genome assembly GCA_900474305.1 of Cecidostiba fungosa. Taxonomy (NCBI): domain Eukaryota; kingdom Metazoa; phylum Arthropoda; class Insecta; order Hymenoptera; family Pteromalidae; genus Cecidostiba; species Cecidostiba fungosa. The sequence continues at coordinate 14,998 of UCOJ01001479.1, forward strand.
AGTATATATATTTAGCAGAGCTTTTGGCTGTGTAGAAAATAAATGTAACGTATATGACACTCTTTCGCGGCGCGTCGTGGGATTGGGATTTCGGGTCCATTTTCACCTGATGGTATCCACTGGCGAGATCAAAAGTGGTGAAATATTTAGAGCCACCTTATAGTTGATCTAAAATATCGTTTATTTGAGGGATTGGATATGCATCTGGTTTTGTAATTTCATTTAATTTGCGGTAATCTAGGACCATTCTTTTCTGAGGTCGTCTTTGCGAATGAGGCTTCTTGGGTACTATCAGTACTGGGCTGTTGTAGGCAGACATTGAATGAACTACAATCCCTTTTTATAGTAGTTTCTGTCGTTGTTTGTTGGATTCCTCTTTGTTTTCATGATGTTCTTTGTATTGTTTAACGTTAATCGGTACCTCGTCGGTCATTGGTATTGAATAGATTAAAACATTAGTTGCTGGTAATCGATCTCCGGGCAAATAGAACAAATGTGAATAATCCTTGATTATACTGATTACATGTTGTCTCTCTTCCTCATTTAGGTGATCGAGGCGTAATACATTTATCAGTTTGTTTAACCTTTATTTTGGAACGATAGGCTCCGTGTCGCTGTAGTCTGATGAGAAAAAATCTTCAGAAAAAATAAATGTGCATGGTTCTAAGTATTGTTCTGGTATCTCTATTTCTACATCCTTTCCATAGGCATTAATAGCCATTATATAGCATTCTTTATTATTATTAGTTACTAGACCTTCTCCAATAAAAATATTGTCTGGTGTTTTTAATCGTGGTAAATAACCTGTTTTCAACTCTGAAGATTCAAGTTTTACCTTTATTACCTTTCGCGTTCTTGCTTGTAACATATATTTGGTTGATTTTGGTTTTCTATATTCAAAGTTCGTAAATCTGATAGGGCGAATCGGTTGATATGCCGTTACCAAAGCATTATGATAGAATGATATTTCTGCCGATTCATTTTTTAGAAAATCTATCCCTAATATGCCCTTTACAGGTAATGGAAAATCTTCTGTAAATACTTGGAATTTTATAGGTTTGTTGAAAAAGGTTATTTCCGTTGATCCAGCAGTGTCTAGGCTATCCTTTGTTATTCCAGTTATGGACATTGCTTCATGTCCAGCTATTATAATTCTTGGGTTTAATTAAGATACATGTATTAAGTTGATTTCGGCTCCTCTGTCTATGAGAAATTTTTATGGCGACTTGAGTTCTGGGGCGTTTATAATAACTAGGGGTGCTGCGGCTCTGCCTTTACACTCTTCTGCAGCTCCACCGCTGACAAAAATTTTACTGTTGGTGGACGCTCTTGGCTCTGCTGGTTCGACGCTGCATCTGTTTGTCGGGCGTGCTGCTCGTTTTAATTTTCCTGAGATTTTATTCTCATAAATGGCTGCTGCATTACATAAAAATAAGGTGTTGCATAAGTTGGTGGTGCCATTAGTCCCATTGGTTGGTATGGCGGATACGGAAAATTTTTCGGCATATAATGAAATGGTACTTGAGCTTGAGGGTTAATTTAATGGTTATTGTTAAACTTGCATTCCGTTGTTCTAGCTAGATTGTGTATTGTATTGTCGCACCGGGCTTCTACTTTGGTAATTATTTCTATACCCTTTATTTCCAGTATTTTGTCGATAAAATCTATATTTTGTTGATTCTGATTGTTTACTAAATATATGTACTGTAAAATTAAGAATATTATTGTTAAACAAAATCACAAGGTAGTGCAAATCTAAATCTATTATTATACTACGAATAAACTGTTTACGTTTTTACCAAACAAATCAACTATTGTCCTTATTTATATTGAGCCTAATAAAAGAATACTTATTATCTGAGAAATTACAGTTGAGGTAAGCATTTATATTATTTTTCGCAACGCCGGGCCGAAAGTATAGCGCATAGGTAAATTAAAAAACAACATAGTGCTTCCTGATTTACATAGCTGTCAAATTGCGGTGGAGCCGATAACATACACATACCTTCATCATTTTGAGGCAACCTGAATAATCTATCTGTGTACAGCTTCAGTAAAACAAGTATAAAGTGTGTGTGTATACGATGGATTAGTATAATAATTATATAGAATTAGTAACTATTAAAACTAATAATAACTATTATTTTTCAAGTACAAGGTACCCTTATAAAAAAAGTCTGCAGAGATTCCAAAATTTCTGCAGCTTTTTTTCGTAGGATGAGAAAAACGTTCCGTACTGGAAGGTATATGATTATGTACTCGAAACAAAGCAAATTTTTTAATTTTAAACCAAATAAACGTAAAGAAATAGTATATTTCGTAATAAGTGCGTATACAATTTTACACCCGTTTGTCATTGTCGTGTTATAAAAACGATACTTTTTGATTCAGTGCGCGTAAAACTGCACTTTGCATTTGTACTTCACAAACTTTTGAAGTTGCACATTTTTACGCTCCAAAAAAAATCGCTCACAACACGTGCGTCAACTTTACACCCTCAGGTGATGCCGAATCACTATAATGGAGATGGCAGAGTCGTACTTGATGGCGATCACATACACGAGTGTAAAATTTTACGCACTTGTTACGAAATATACTATTATATAATCACAATTTTGCATTATTTTACATAAAGAAATAAATAGAAAATAAAAGAATTTACTTTAAAAAAATGGTTTCTCAAGTCATTTACCACCGGTGAGAGCTATGTGTGGCTATACTGTTATTTCAGAATATAATCGTCCACTTAGTTCTCGAGATATGCTGAGATCATATAATTATTACATACTTATGCTTATATCTGGCCAAAATAAATAATATTTTTTTTAAAATTGGAGATTAAAATCGTTGATAAAATTCGATGTATATAAAACTGTAATGCATCTGTATAGACGTCTGACTATTTATAATATACAGATTATCTATAAGTTGAAAGTTGTCCATGCAGAGCAATATACATTATAGTAGATTATATACAATTTAAAGTTTAATTTTTTATATACTAAAAAAGAAATAACTATTATAACGAAAGAAAAACATATTAAGAATCGCATAAACTATAAAGTCCCTACTTTTTGCTCATTTGACCTAGCTCTATACAAGTGCTTAAATGGCAGGAAAGTAATAAAATATCTCAAAAAATAGCTATAAAACTTTCGAGGCATTCAACAAATTCCTTTTTATGAAACGATACGCTTGTCATGACACTCCAAAAATGTAATGTAAGTGGGTAAAAAGTTGTTGTATAAGACTCTTTAAAATTTTGTACTACACAATAAAAACATATCACATGTTTTTACTTAACAATTAAAGACAGTTAACTGGAAATCGATTGCAGAGTAATTACTATAAAAGTTTTTATTTTCCTCTAGTGAAATTGGTGTGCAATATTAAAATGTTGAGTTATTATACAAAATTATGTTAGAATTTTGTTTTATAAGGTACATATAATTGAAGTTTGAATAATAGTGTTTTCAGAAAATGTCCAATGTCTATATTTAAATGTAATAAATTTATTTTTTATCTATAACGACATTCCTTTTGAATAAATAAATAAATAAATAAATAAAGACTATTTTACTCGGCTAGAATTACTGGATACATATACACTACTTGGTAAAGCAGTAGCTGTACATAATATATTAAGAAATGAAGATGGCATTTAAACGTTTTCTTTTCATACTTAATGTAGTCGGATACCGTTCGATGTTACTGATGTGCTAGAAAAACAACTTTAGTATATGTATGTACATACGTATATGTCATGGAATTTTATGAAAGGTAAAAAAAGTCATTTATAGGCAAATGTTCTACTTGGAAGTGCAATCACAAAGCCATTAAAGGAGGGAATCCTTGACGCGGCGGCATATTATAACGGTATGGGTCAGGAAAAATTGTCATTAGACACTTGTGCCTTCTTTAAAGTGACGATGTTAAAACTTTTTTGGACAGACGGGATTACAAAAATATTTTTTTTTAAGCGAAGTTCTTGCTTGTGTTTCATTTACAAGCAAGAAGTTAGGAACGTTATATTTGCTATGATATGACGTAACAAATACGTTTTTATAAAGCATTACGTTATCTCAAAGGTTCTGTATCTATTGTTTTCTCCTATAGCGGAAGCATCACATCTGCATAGTAGGCACTACATTTTTTAAAAACTGTATTATAACGCATAATGCCTAATTTCTTTTATTTATAAGACATTAAAACACATGTAACACAATATACTATATAATAAGAAATAATTATTCATTTAGCATGTAAATATGTGAGAAAACTATAAACTCATAAAGAGCTCAAAATAATACACAGAAAAATGGTATTCGGGTCTAGCACAAATTATTTAGGTCTGTCACAAACAAAATTTGTGAATATTCCTAGTAATTATATAGTGCTAGATCCAAATGACTTTTCTGCGCATCTGTACTAATAAAGTTATAATATGTGCCGAAATCTACGAAAAATTTGCACTTCATAGATGTTAAAAAATAAACCAGCAGATTCGATCACGATAGATTGTTTGTTAATTAAGCCATTCTTGTTTTCTTATGAGAAGTTAACACGTGAAAAAGTAACGATTACTCAACAGCACATTCTCGATGGAGGACTGAAAAAAATATCCGCACAATGTAAATGAAAGCACAAGAGGAGAGCTTTAATTTAAGCTTATTAAGATTCCATAACTTTGCATTATTGCGGTCTATGTATAAAACGCCTACTTTTGATACACACGATATAGTAGTTTAAAAAAATTGTATTCTTTGAAAAATCGAGTATTAAACGGTTTTTAAAAGAGATTTTTTCACATCTTTATATCTACATCATTTATTAAATTTATGAAAAATAAAGCTGCATCTATTAAGACATAAATATTTAGTATAGATATATATATTCTGAAACTGAATCATATCTTGTAATCATTTCGATTCAGTGTTGAAAGATCAATTAGTTCAATCCGGAAGTCAACTTCTATATTACAGAGTATTTATAAGATGTTATAAGAATTACGTGCGGCACCTTCCCGTTACATATACATAAACACCGCCAAACTCTCGACTGTCTTGCATAAGAAAGTCGAGCACGTACTTACAGATTACTGATCGCGCTGCGATATCCTCGGCGCATCCGCAAATTATTCGATGCCACAAGGCGCACTATAGTGTGGAGCAGCCCGTACTAACCGAACTTACGAAACTCGCGAGCCTGGCGCAACAGGAAAGCTGCGAGAACATGCCACCGCGCCAGGATATCCGGATAAGGTTCTTATGTCCGCAGCGAGCACTGCATTCACGTAGGACTTCTTCGAGGCCGTGCTTTTTATATTCTACCCGATGTAATATAGGGATAATGAGTTCCTAATACACGGTATATTTGCAATAGGCGTTCCATTTCATTGTTTAAAAAATAACGTTCGTTTCTTTTGAGTATTCTTAATGAGCATATTTATATAAGGTGCACACATGAGTACATAAATTATACCTTCAAAATTCTATTTATACGATAATTTCGAAAATAATTTCACAAATTGTTTAATAAGCGTATAATCAGTGTTAAAACAAAAATATATAAACTAAAAATGTTGAATAATGCATTTTAAACATTCAGACTAAAAATATACTAATTTGACCTGTTCACCTAAAAACGTTTTAATTTATTGGTTTGAGCATCGGATTATAAAGGATTATGGCCCTGAGTTTCTCCATTTTAATGATGAACCTTATAACCAGAAAGTCTCTGCACTTTTATATAAAAATTCAAAACTACGTAAATAAATCATGGGTCATGGGCTACAAATTAAATGCTCAGGATTAAAATGTTCGGAAAAATAGAATTGAATTAAAGCTCTTTTAAATGCATATAATACAAACTAAGTAAAAGTGGTCATCTATTACGGTTTATCAAAATTTGCAATTACAAAATTTATTAAGAATATTTCTTAATTTTTATAAAAACATGCCTGAATAAAAAAGATGAATATATATATAAACACGGCAACTAGGTAGTATCTTTTTGTGAGTTTTTGTACTGGACCCTTTAATTAAATCATATTTTTTTGTCTTATCAATTTAAATGCATTGCGATTACATTGCCTTTTTTAGGAATAATCTTTACGTTACTAATAAGCAATACTGTCATTATTATGCATACATGAACATAATTTATACATGGATTTTAAAATAATACGCAATAATAAAAATTTTTAAAAGAATTTTTTTTTTACTATTTCAATTATAAAACTATAATCTGATGATTTTTACAATACGTGACATACAAAATTTATTGAATTCTATATAGTTTATATCACTGTAATTAACAAAAATTTAAACATCGATATATATTTATATCAGAGTTTCTAATGCTGACAAATGTTGCTTCAATATTAGGAAACATATTATGTAAAATTAATTTAAATAATTATACTATTAAATAACTAAATATTTTTGTTTCGATATGCACAGCATATTTTAACACCATGTTTAAAAACATATATAATATAAAAGTTAATATGGTTCTTTGTTGTTCTTACATGATGCGTAGCATCATTAATGGAGTGCCCTTCTCTTAACGGCGCGTCCATGTGGAGGCGAATCATCCATGGTTAAATTTCGCTTTTTTGGATTTCTTTTTTCTATTTCTTGTTCTTGTTCTTCTTCTTCTTCAGATTCATCGAAATCATCGTCAGCCACACTTTGTGAACTGTTTTTGATGTAATCAGACATATCTCTCCGTTTAACTAAACTGTATCCTCTAGAATTATTAAAAAGAGTTATACTTATTTTGTAGTCTTTGAGCTGTTAACAATAAAAAGGAGATATACGTATTTATACATACTCAGGATTTCTATAAAGTTCTTGGAACATTTGCTTTCCGCTTAAATTCGATAATGAAGAAATGAATTTTTCATCGTGACTTATGACAATTAACTGGAAATTCTTGTGATTTTGCGCACGCAGTTGAATAACTCTAAAATAAAAATATTTTAAAATATATATAAATTCATCAATAAAAGCTAATAATTAATGAAACATGGAAATTTTTTTACAATTAAGTTTACTAACTTTGATAAGGTAACAGCCAAGTTTGTTGCATTCTCATCATCGAGGTTTGTTGTCGGTTCATCTAAAGCAAGAACAGCACAGTCGCTACAAAACGTTTCAGCTAAGGCCATTCGAATTATGATAGATGCAAGAACCTATACAAATTTTTATACATGAAATGATTGTTGGTTATTTTAATAACTCTTAATTATTAATGCTCACCTTTTGACCGGCACTACATTTGCCTTTCATATCCATTTCTGCTGATCTTTTAACTTGAACAAGTTTATAATTGTAAGAGCGTTTTTTATCACCTATACCTTCGGTAGTTTGTACTCGAATTTGAATTGAAGTTGTATCTGAACCACTGTATATCAACTGCCATAACTGACGCATTATTTTATTTACAGTATTCATTCTTTCTTCATGAAATTGTATCATAGCTTTGTCCAAAACTGTGACATACTCTTTCAAATTTTTTACAGCCTCTTCTTGTACCTAAATATTTATTTTATATTAGTTAATAAAAATAATTTACTTTATCAATATTAGCATAGTTTACAATACATACCACTACTTGCAACTGTTTTTCCTTGTAATTGTGACGAGCCATTCTGTATTTTTCTTGGTTTAAACTCTTTTTATAATTCCTTATAGCAATTTCCAATTCACCCAGTGCTCCTTTATGTTCGCTTTTCTAAAACGTTGTAAAGATATAAAAACAATTAAAAATCATTTCAGACAGTAACATTTAAATTTTGTATATATACCTCTTTCTCAAATTTGTCTTTTTTCTCTTGTAATTCGACGTATTCTTTCTTTAATTTATTAAATTGCATGTTCTCTAACGTAGTTCGATATTTAGTCATTTTAATATCTAACTCATTAATAGATTCTTGTTTTTGAATCAAATCCAAATTATTTTCAAGATCTTTTTTTCCTACTTCTTGAGATCTACATTGTTCATCTAAGAAACGTATATGTTCCTCTAATCTTGCTTTTTCGGTTTTCATTTTATCACATTCCGTTTTTGTTTTGTCTACATCTGTCTTGATTTTTTCCAAATTTTCTTCTAATTTACTGGCAATAAATTCTTGAACTTCTTTCTGAACTGTTGACAACTCGTGCAACTCCATTCCACTAAGAGATTTGAAATTCAGATCGCTTTCTTGCTTTTCACTGTTTTTTCGCTTAAAATTAAAATTATTAATATATGACGCTTCTTTAAATATTTACCATTTAAATGTTGTTCAAATAATTACCTTAAGATCATTTAATTCTTGAACTTTACTATCCAATTCTTCTTCAGCAATAACCACATTGTGTCTTAAAGACTTTAAAGATTTTTCTAGAGATTGTTCTTTTGTATACAAATCCTTTACTTTGTCTTTTAATTGACTTGATTCTTGCTGGCCTTGCCTGATTTTTAATACTTCTTCATTTAGCTTATTTTTCTGCTCTCTTGCTCTTTGCACTTTTTCTTGGCCACTTTGCAGAGCTAATTGAGCTTTATCAATGTTTTGTTCAACATTAGAAAGCCTATCTTTGAGTTTCTGTCGCTCATCTTGAGCTTCTTGCATGGTTCGATCGCTAATTTTACCTAAAATATTAAAAATATTTTAAACATGAATGAATAAAGTACTATTTAAAAATGTATATTTTACCTGCTCTAGCCATTTCACGCTTTTTAGTTTCAACTATTTGAGTTAAGTTATCTCTCTGATTCATGTAACTATCTAAAAGAATAACATCTCCAATAATTGACTTGTATATACACAACTTTTCTTCAGGTTCCGATAATATAAGGCGTAAAGTTTCTAAACTCTGTTCAGAATCTTGAAGTTGAGTTTTGATTTTTTCTACATCAGTTCTATAATTGAAAATGTATGTACATCAAAATATTGACATAAAAAAAAATGTTTATTAGATAAAGTATATTAAATAAATTTATTTTAACCTGAGCTTCGGTAATTTATTGTTTTCAATTTCTCTTATTTGGTCTGTTACAGGTTTTAACTGTTGTAATGCATCATAACGAGTTTGTTCTTGCTTTAATTCTTTTTCACAATCTTTCAAAGCTTGAGGACTTTTTTTAATTTCTGCATACAACTTTTGCTCTAATGATTTCGTTTCGGAAGGATTTTGAAATCCTCTATCACATAATGGACAGCACGATTTTTTTTTAAGAATTTTCAAGTATTCTTCATACATTGAGGATTGACTTGCATAAATTCCTCTTTGATCATTAAGCGATCTTACTTTTCTTTCTTGCAATGATAACATTTCGTCATAGTCATTTCCCTGACATTCAAACGCTACTTTCGCTTTATTCGCTAAAAAATAAAAGTGTATTTGTTATTTACAGAAAAATTTGTGTCAATATAAATAATAATTTTTACGTAAAGTACTTATCAAAAACAATACCTTCGAGTTCGGATATTATTTTAGACAGTTCACTTTCTTTGTGCTTCAATGTTGTTTTAAACGTAGTAAATTTTTGTTGCCCTTCCTCAATTTGTTTGAGTAAATTTGTCTTTTCTGCAGACTAAAAATATTCATTGAATAAATCATGTATATTTATATATTGGAAATTGTTCTATACTTTAATAAATATTAGTATATAATTACCAACGACTTTTGAATTTTCTCTAAGCTATCTTTCAATTTTTGTTGCGGAATCGCGTTACTAAATAATAAATTTAAATTGCTCTCATTCTTATTTCTCAAGAGGGAAATATCTTCTTCCTTTTTTTGCAAACTGTTTTGATGCAATTCTAATTCGGCTTGTTGGGAGCTTTGTTTGTTTAAGAAATTTATTTCGTGATCTATATTATTTAATTGCTTATTTAATTCTTTTCTATTTGAAGTTTCGCTTTGTAAAGTTTCTTTGATAGAATTTTCATCAAAATTTTGAACTACTGTATTATAATTTTCAGTAGCATTTTTCAAGTCTGCTTCTAAACTGTCCAATCTACCTCCATCTTCATCTACCTATAAATGTTAATTTGTATAAATTATGATTTTGTCAATTCAATGATTTTACTGTAAGTGTAATGGACCTAATTTTTTTTGTCATACATACTTGTTTTATTTTTCTTCGTAATGTATTTATTTCTAATTTTATTTCACCTCTTTCTTTTTCCTTAAGTGACATTTCTGAATCAATTCCAGTTTTTTCGCTTCTACAAGCATCTACTTCACTTTGGACATGTTTTTCTTCCTGTTCAAATTCTTGTGCTCTTTTTTTTATAGATATTAAAAATTCTTTAAATTTTCTACTGATTCGTTCAATGTAATCTTTTACTTCTGTACAAATATACAAAAATGAAAACATTTATTTAATCATATTTAAATTTTTAGAATAATATATTACCTTCTTCAGTAAACGAATCAACTTGAGGTATTTCCCATGTTTTAAAAGCTTTGTTTAAAAGCTCATTACGCTTTGTAATCTTTTCGTCGAACGCAATTTTTTTCTGTGTTAATGAACCTAATTTAATTCTAGCATCTGCAAGTTTTTTTATTAAAGTATTTTCACAGCGCTCAGCCTCTTCCAGCTCTTTTTCAGACTAAAAGAATGGCATTATATAGTTTTAGCATTTTATATAACATAAATTATTAATAATTATCATTAAAAATACCTTCTTTTTGACTGTAAATTTTTGAGTTAGATTTTGATCATAGCTTTCCAACTTTTCGACCAATTCTTCTTTAGAACCTGTGTGCAACTGTTTTATATGTTTTTTTAAACTTTCAATATAATTGTTGGTTACTTTGTAGTCAGTTTCGACCTAATCTAGAATATTTTATAAATCATATTAGCATAGTTTTTAGGTGAAATACAAAAGTGCTGTATAATAATATTACTTAATCGGTCTTCAAGTTTTTGGTAATCAGCTTTAACATCCAAAATTTGTTTCATTCTTTCTTCCAGAGGTACCATAGATTCATCAATCGTAGTTATTTTATTCTTTACTTCTTGTTCCCTTTGTTGATTATTTTTTAGCTTTGATTCCTGGTCTTCAGCTTCATTCAGAATTTCTTTGAAAGCTTCTTCACGAGCTTTCAAAGTATTTATTTCTGAATTTAGATCTTTAATAAGTTTAGTTATTGTATCCATTGCTTTATTATATTTGGAAGTATCAAATATTTCATCAAATCGATCTTTTAATTTTTTGCCATCCTCTAAAGGCCAGTTGGATTCTTCTTGATGACAAAAAATCACGTAATTCAAGATTGGCTTGGAAACTCCCATTGCAGCCAACATTTCTCGATCAATGTCAGAACATCTACTAGTAATTTGTATTTTCTATAAAAAATATTAGATTTTAGTCATTATATACAAGTGTAAATAATAAACTTAGTAATTTACTATATATGTATTTACATCTTTGGTACGCTCATCTAATCTTGTGATTGTGTTGTCTAAAGCTTGAAATTTCAGTGCTCCAGTTTTTTGACGCGATACCTGCATAGTTCTAGTAATTATAAGTTCATGACCTGATTTATCCAAAATCTTGCCTTTTACTTGACCTCGTACCTGCGACATTCACAAAATACTTAATAAATAATACAATAAATACGATGGACATTCAACTGGGATTATTATTGAATCAACAATTATATTACATAAAACATTTAAATTTTAAAATAAATATAGTTGCTCAAGGTAAAATATTGTTTTTAATATAAACATTTCTTGTTAGTCTCACAAATCATTCCTTGACTTTGGAAAAACGATGAACTTTTTTAGTAGCATAAATACAAAAAAAAAAGGTACCTTGCAAAGTTCTTATGATTTAAGGTAAATTTTTGAACAAACCGTATGATTTAAGGTGAGTTTTGGCTCGTGTACAAAGGATTTTCCTCTATCAGAATCAGGCGGATACTCTCCAGAGGTGACGAATTTGAGAGCTTCGATAATCGTTGTTTTGCCGGTTCCATTTGGTCCAAGAATTAACGTAAGAGGTTTGGAAAAATGAATGAGTACTTTTGCTCTCTCGTCCCCGAAGTTTCGTATGCCTCGAATCTCGAGGTCTTTTATTCTCGACATCTTGTATTATTTGTAATTTTTTTGTCTCGCTTATACCTTAAAAATTCACAAACTAAACGCAAAAACTCTCACAAAATTCAACAAGTCAAAACACTGTCCATCAGCAGTTTGCCGGATGCCCCGCAAAATTGGTTATGCAGTGTAAGTTTAAAAAACTACGACATAAACAGGTCTGAACATGCCAACCCTTGATATCCTCCCGCTCATATTACACACACACTGCAGTTGATAACTGGAAAGCACGAATTTCATTGGTTAACGTGAAATAATTGCGTGCGAGCCCGTGGGTCTTGCAATAAAGGACAAATTTTTGTATTTGTCCAATTTTCCCCGCAAAATTTGTTTTTGTCATTATGCCACTTGTAATATACTACTTTGTTTATTCATTCTCAAGATTGAGACCAAGATGTATTTAAATTCGTAATTCTTTCTGTAATTTTGTTATTGTCGTAGAAAGCTGCAAAAAAAGTAATTAAAATAAAATATAATAGCTTAGTAAAAAAAAGGTTTGTGATACAACTTAACAATTTTAATGGCTACTATTATAAACTTATTCACCATATTAATATATAGAATATATATGTTTAAATTTTTAATGTTATGTAATTCGTCGTTCGTTCAGTTGCGCAGCCTTCTGGCGCAGTTATAGCCGTCAACATCAGCGGCGACCAGCGAGAAGTGAACTTTTTCGGCTGCACTTGGATCGAAAACTCATGAAAAATGAGTAACAAAGTTACTGGCGCATCGGATATTTACGATGTAACTGCTCGAGAAAGAGAAGTAATAGAATGGAAAGCCAAAAGACGTTTAGAACTACGTAATCAATATTTACGAGAGAAACATAATCCAAACTCTACACAAGAAGGGCATATAGTAAGTAGCCATTTTTAATAACCTCAAAATATCGAAAAATTAAATAACAATGTAATTTGTCATGTTACCCATTCACAACAATAACGATCACAAGTTCTTATTACAATTTTTCTATTCTAACCCATGATTTTCGAATTCCAAGAAATTACAATCGATTTTGAATTTCTGCATTATTCTGTAGTCATTTTTTGTAACTCTACTAGTAAATTATGTTGATAAAGAAATTAAAAACTACCATATTTGTTTTAGTTTGATCCAGCTATACAACGGCATTATTCAACCATATTTGCCAAGGAACGACTATTTGAACCAAGAGTCAAGTCTTTCTTATGGAACGTCATATGGATCGGCGGATCCATAACTTTGCTTGGTTGGCGCGTTAAAAAATTCAGAGTAAGGAACTATTTATTTATATTATCACAACTTAAGTAGTCGAATATATTTATCTAAATATTTGATCTAATAACTTTTCATACTGGTTATATTAGTAAAACTTTTATAGAGAAATCTAATAAAAATTAATTTCTTCTAGGATGAAAAAGAACATAGATTCCGTACTGGTCAAGTGAGTTACAGGGACAGAGAATTCAAATTTTCATAAATTAATTAATACATTTAAAAAAGTAGATAACATTACAATAAAATCACTGTTAATTACCAAAATATTGTTTTAAATACCTTTAATAATGACATTCATTGAATTTATCCCAATTTGTTCAATGTATATGTATGATCATGTATAAATTATATCATGTATTTAAAAGTAAGAAATTAATATAAATATAATCATTGAATAAAAGTCAATGCACTTTTTTGAATCAAATTTATCAGTTTAGGAATGTTCTACCTTGCATAAAAAAATATAACAGAATAAAAAAGTAGTCATATGAAATATTCATTTAATTAATAATTAAATATTTAATGAACTTATTCTAATTCATAAACAAAGATACTTGAAATACCTACAATATAATTCTATATTACATTATATTCAAATACATATTTGTATGATATTTGTACATGAATAATATTTTATTATAGAAAATAACTAGTAATAAGACAGTATAAACAATTATTTTATGGTGATGTTGAATTAAGGAAATAATTTACTATCTGTCTTCAAGTTGTTTATCACGAGCAATAACAGCATCATCAAATTTAACCATGTACGTTGTTCCCTTATGCCAATGTGCTGTCACTTTAGCTGGCTGCAAAATGCAAATTTTTATTAGTAAATATACGTATAAATCATACGTAATAATTGCATTGTGTATTTTCTTTAATTAATTTTTAAACTTCAATATTTTAGCATGTTCCATGAACTTTTTATATCCCTGCTAAAAATAGTCAATAGGAATCGATTAAATTTTCAATCGAATTTGAAGCTATATCTTAATCCCACTTTTTGT